>ARYC01006129.1:0-33319 GCA_000711775.1 Oxytricha trifallax
ACACTTGAGAGATATACACAACGATATGCCAAGGTTATATCTCAAGCATTAAAAGAAAGATGGGAAGTATGTCTGTGAGTTTTGTGAGAAGTCATATTCTCATACTATAGACCTCAAAGTGCACTTAAAGAAAAAGCACAATTAAAGTTTTGTCTTTATTCATGAACATACATGGAATAGATTCCTCTTAAAGAGAAGATCAAGAAACCCAGTGGAGTCTCTTTGAGTTGAAGTCTAGAAGTAAGTAAAAATGAAGAAAGCAGTCAAGAACTTTCCAGTCTCTGATATCAGTAAAATAATTGTTAAAATAGAGGCAATGAAGATTTCTATATTAAAAATTATTGACTTAGATTCTTGCCTTGAAAGCTAACTCACTATTGAAGATAAAATAGAGAAGAGAGTCATTACTGATGATTAATATGCTTACAAGATATATCCTTTCAATTACTTCCTTGCTTATTACAAGTTCCAAATGGAATTTGCTAATGAATATTATGCTCTTTAAAAGGCAAAGTTAAATGAGTGCAGGCATATCATCTAGCTTGATGCTATTTTACTTGGTAAAGATCATGTAGCCTTCAGGCTTCCTTTACTTGAAATGACTTATAGGGAATTCTTATCTGACAATAGATGTCAGAGATAAATTAGCTAGATAATATAGCAGATAGTTGAAGGGATTGGAGAGCTTCACAAGCTAGGGTATGTTCATAGAGACTTAAAGCCAGAGAATATCATGATGAACTTTCAGCCTCTTAGAGTTTATATTATTGATTCAACAGGGCTCAAAGAGTGCAAGCCTCTGCATAAGAAAATGTATACGGCACTCCTGGATATTTCCCAGAAAGAGAGGATTGGAGAGATGGAGACACGTAATGGGATATCTGGGCTCTAGCAGTAATAATAATAGAGAGCGACATGCCAAGAAACGATTACTTTAGCTGGCAGGGGTGAGAGAGATTCTAAGCAGAGAATCAAACAATATTTCGATAAAAATAAAATAAATGGAGGTCTCAGAGAACTTGCATACTCAACTATTATCAAGCCAAGCTAAGAGAATTAACAATCAATAGACAATCAAACATCAACTTAGTAAGATGAAATTCAGAGAACTGCCACATGACTCTAAGCTTATGTTTGTGTGAAATATTTTAAAAACTCGCTTGTTATACTCACTTAAAATACTAATATTTAACATTAAACCCCTACATAAACCCTATTAAAACCCTAATAAAGTATGCACTAATAGTCTACTTTTATCAATCAAAAACTCAATCAAACTACTGAAAGGGTTTTGGGGTTTTTGAATGATTGAAGATTAGTTCTCGCTTTTAGTGATTGATTCAATCATGGCACCTTTCAGAGTGGATTATTCTGGAAGAGGAGAGCTATCAGAAAGACAGCAGGTCCTAGGCAAGGTTCTGAGCAAGATTCAGAAGATCAGTGAGCAATTCAATGTTGCGGTTTTTCTGAGCAATTAAGTTATGGCTGACCCTGGAGCAAGTATGACTTATGCAGCAGATGTAAAAACAACAATTATTTTACATTTAAGATCCCAAGAAACCCATTGGTGGAAACATTCTTGCTCACGCTTCTACAACCAGACTTTACCTGAGAAAAGGCAAAGGTGAGCAAAGAGTATGCAAGATCTTTGACTCTCCATCAATTCCTGAAGGAGAATGCATTTTCCAAATCAGTGAGGGCGGTATCATTGATGCTATTGATTGAGAAAAACTACTAGATTTAAGGTTATGAGTTAACCATTATTTTAATTATAAATTATATTATATTAATGATCTTTTGGAGATTATCTATAAATTATATCATATATTTCAAATTCTTACTTATGTTTATATGTTACTCAATATACAAATAACAACTATATATTAATCTAAGGATATTGTTGCATTTAATTTGGATCCTCACCTATCCTAATGTTCAACCTCTAGGGTTGAGGTACGTTTAACCCATTAAAGTTTTCGGCATTCTCTTGAGTTGATTATTCTTCAGTATTTGGATTGAAGAATTCCTACTCAAAAGCATTCTCAAGCTTAACTTTCTTGTTTTTTTCGTTCTTTTCATTCTATGCCATGTTCAAATTAGTCTTATCCTTTAGTCCAGCTTGAATTTTTTCCCATCCTTCTTTCATCTAAATCTTCTTCATCTCTTTTTCATAAATTTCTTTATCTTTCTTTGTTATCACACTCTATAAAGCTTGCTACCCTCGAGCTTTTGCTCTTTACTCCATTTGAAACTTTTGATTTTCTTTTTGGGCTTTTTCTATGTTTCGCTTTGTCTATTCTAATTTGGCTTTTTCATAGGCACATTCTAATTCTTCTTGATATACCTATTCGTGGTCTTGGCGAGTAATTAGTTAATTATGGAATCTCGTGTTTGTATAGTCCAGTTAGCCAGTTCTTAAACATAATAAAGATTGATAAATTTGAAAGTTCTTGAGGCTATACTTTTATCTGCTTTATTAGTCATTTTACTAATTTATTGAATGCCAGATATGGTGGATTGTTATTAAGACATCATTTAACTTCTAATACTTTCTTGCTCTCTGTACTTTTAAGCTTGACTGTGAGCTAACTCTGTTTCTTGTAAAATTACTTGCTTCTTTCTTTCGATTTTTTTTATTTCCTCCTCAAGTTCAAGTTTTTCTTTCTACCATTGCCTTTCTTTTTCTATTGCCTCTTTACCACGTACTTTTTTATTTTTTTCATCTCTGATAGCTTTATCTCGCTTTTCTATCTCAGCTCTGATGCTCCTTTCCTTCACTTCTTCAGCATCTCTCATTGCTTTTCCTGCTCTTAATATAAAAAAGTATTAAATTAAATAATAAATTCTTTGAATTTCAATATCTCTTTACTTCATAAGTTCCTCAATTTCCTGCTTCTTTCTCAAATGTTCTTAATACTTCAGTTCCTCCTCTTATTAGTTCTTTTCCCTCTATTGCTTTTCCTAGGCTTTGATAAGTTTCATACGACTGGCTTCTTTTTCTTAATTCCTTACTTGTTTAATGCGCTCAATTCGATTTTTCTCCTCTTGTTCCTTGAGAAAACGAGATTCATCCGCCTTAGAACAGATCACGAAGGAAGATTATGCTGTTTAATTTAGGGAGTTTGAAGTATGCTGGAAGGGATTCTTAGTCATAGAATAATTTTATTAGTTTTGATAAAGGGTGTTTGAATGTGAAGGAGCTCCTTGGTTTGTCTGAATTATCATTTTAAATTTAAACGAACGATTATTCAATTTAATATATTATAAGTATTCTCGATTGTTTTAAGTTGAGGATAAGAAGTGCACAAATTATAAAATAGAAAACAAATAGAGTCAGTGATAATTAGAATTTGATATCTAATAAATTGAACTATTTGTATATAATTGAATTGGAATAAGTAGAGAAAGATAGCGAACAAATACACGATTAGAGATTAATTGGATTGTAAATTTTTTAGAGAGAAATTATCTAACTCCTTTGTGTTGCACTTGGTGTGAAACAAGCGTCTTTGCGATCACTCTCCTCAGATGATAATGGGTCTTGAGGCCTTGAAGGTGCTCTTGAGGTTCTTGACTGGGGCTCTCTTGCTTGGGTGTACCTTGGGGAACTTGACTGAGACCTTTGAGTAAGCTCTGGTGTGGTCTCTTCTGACGTCCTTGGATTCAACAACGCTGGTCTTGATGATTTGCACTGATTCATGGGGAGCTCTGTGTCTTCCGCTCAATTCCATGTACATTTGGGAAACAGCTCCAGCAAGGGTGGTGTCTCTGTACTCCTTGTACATGTTAATGGGGTCGGTTCTTGACAAATATCTTAGAACAATACCGAAGTTCTTTACAACGGATGGGTTCTTTTCGAAGACCTAAATCACAATAGTTATGAGAATCTTTAGCTCTTTCAATTTGAAATTGAGCTTAAACTTTAATATATGACTTTGCTCAATTTCTTTTACATTTTATACTTGGTTTACCTCTGAGACTGAAACGATCTCTCCTTGGATCTTTCTGACTTTGTGTTGTCTCTTCATGTGGTACCAGAACTTAGACTTGGCGAGGACACTGTTCTTGGCGAATACTCTCATTCTGTATAGAGTGGGGTTAGGGTTCTTCTCACTTGGGAGGCCTCTTCCGATCACGAAGAATTATCTAACCTAAGAAAATATTAGATCAAACTCAGAATTTTTAAGAAATAGTTCATACCTTAGATTCAAACCCAAAAATAATTCTTTAAATTATATCCTTCTTTTATTATTTTTACCCACATTATATATTAGATTCAATAAACTTTAAAAATATTTTCAGAAATATAATTTAATGAGCATGTGTGCATGTTTTAATTGCATTGACTCAACTCCAACTCCTTTTACCATTTCTCTTTTATCTATAATCAAATAATAAATCCTTCATTAATATCATATTTAATATGTATTCAACAATCAAACCTCTCCACTCATTTTTCAATATTAAGTAACATCTACATTATATTCAATTAGGAATTAATACCAATTAACTGTATAATTATTAAATCAGGGAGATTGGGATAATATGAAATATGTTCCCTAATGTCATAAATAAAAAGATACACTATAAAAATTTACATTGTTTTACTGAATCAGTTATAACCCTCCTAACCTAATACTGGTATATAAATTATTTATAATTAAGATACTTACTTATCATTTCCTCTATTGATTCAGATAAAATACTATTGTGTTTATCTGTAATTTAGATAATTTTAATTTGTCAAAATGAAAGCATTAACTGCTACTACAACTCCAAATAATGCAAATAGATAAGACTTCCTGAACTTAAGATCAATAAATAACGCATCAAAGCTCAGTAAGAGCAGCTAAGATTAAGGAGGTTTAGTCTTTGGTTCTAAGCGTTCATCCATAAGAAAAACTATTTCTATGCGTTCTTCAATCATGATGGAGTATGGTGATTTCACTTCACAAGGATTGAAAAATATTAAATCACCAGTTAACCCCATAACACAACCCAGACATATTAGAAAAACTAAGGCTCACTATCATAAAGGGGCAGGTTTAACTGAGACTTCAAGTGGTTAAGTCATTTCAAGAATTAAGCAAACTCAAATCGATAAGAAAAAAGCACTTCAAGATGAGATCAGGGAGTAATTGAGAGTGGAAGACTAATAATTGGCTGAGACTGTGTAAGCACTTAGAAATAACTAATTAGTTGATTACATGGAAGGATACACATAAGGGGTTAATTTTAAACTTGGGCCAGACATCAACACAATAAATGTTGACTAGGAGCATTTGTTTAAGTCTCCAGATAGAAGTGTATATGCTGATGGTTACGGATTAAAGGTAAAAAGTCATAGTAATATTCTCAATATGATGAGCAGCAATAGACCATTTTCTGCCACTGTCTAGAAACCAAGGGGACTTGCCACTATGAGAAGATAAACTACAGATTAAAAATCTTAGCATTCATTAAGATATAAAAATTATTTTTTTCACAATTATACTTTGATTTAATTATTAACAATTATAAAATTATAAAAATAGAACTTTAAATTTTATTAACTTATATTTTTTATAAATCAAAATAACTAAAAGTAATTTAAATAGTTAATGGTATTCATATTTTGTCATTTATATTTAGTATTAATTGGATTACTTTCAGATAATAAATTTTAATACAATTTATAGCAGCTCAAATTTAAATTTATTTATATATCAATAGAAAAATTAAATAATAAAACAAAATAATTCACTTACTCTATATAACACAATATTTTGAACTTTCCTTCAACCTTTTAAATGAAATAATTTTTATTAACTTTTTCAGCATTCTTTTATTTCTTATAAAATTTCTTTTTCATGTTTTAAGATTCAATTAAGAAGCGCTTGATGTCCACAATTAATGAAGACAGAGGCTTAGAATCAACAAAACTAGACTCAAATGAGCAACTGTCCCAGACTAAACCAGGCTCTCTGATTTCCTTCCCCAACATGCATTCAAAGGGCTCAAGAGTGGGATCAGCCATTACAGTCAGAACTAACACACATAATAGCACTTTAAATCAGAGGTTATTGTCATTTCAAAACACTTTAAGCAGCCCTATGAATCTTCAATCTCAAATGACTACACCACCTTATGGTAATTTGATAAGAGAATCAACTCAAGATATTATTAATGTAAAATCAGGAATAAACCTACAATAAATGGACACTCTTAATATACCATCAGAAGGAAGAGTTAGCTTCTGGAAAGTGCCGAAATAATCAAATCATTAAAACCAAGATAAACATATAATTATCGATGATTTAATGCTCGGAAAGACTGAACAATTAAACGATTCTTATTCTTATGATAATCAAGAATCACATATAGATTTTTCAGATTAAAATATACAGATAAATTTGATATAAAGTGCAGCCACAGATATACTGAAAATATCTAAGTTCAAAGGCATTGAAGACACTGAGAAAATATAGAGAATCCAAAATACTTACAATAATTTACTATAGAAAATTAAATACAAAGCTAAGCCAAGAGCGATTTATGGAATTATTAAGTCTTAAGGAGATATACTTATTGAATATAGGGAACTACATGAAGCTATCATTTCATATAAGGTCTTGGTAAGCATAAACTAATTCAATTAATGATGGTTATAGAAAAATTTCTGTGAAGAGATGAAACTATACAGAGAGAAAATGTGTATATATTCTTAACTAGGCTATTGCTATAGGATAGTCAGATCTCATGCTGTGGCTGTAGATTACTTCAAAAAGTAACTTGAAATTGCTTGGTAAGTAACTCGATCAAGTTATTTATAAATTATTAGGGATTTAAAGAATCAAACAGCTGAGATGCAGGCTTATGATAACATAGCGATGGAATATTTTTACATGGGCGATGTAGAGAAAGCAAAGTTTTATCAGGATAGAATGCTCAGAGGAAAACTTGAAAATAAAGATAGCATAATCAGGAGTGTTTGTAAAGTATCCCACGCTTATATTTATAAGCATTTTATTTTTTTAACAATGGTTTATCAACATATTACAATCAAAAAGAGACAAAGTGCACTCTGGATAGAAGAAGCTAACTGTGAAGAAAGAAGTGTTTGATAAAATAGATGAAGAAAGAATGGCAGATTATGGGCACTCTAAAGCTTACTAGCTTATGCCACATTTCTCTGAAAATTTAGATTCATCTCGAAAAAAGAAAATGCCCACCCCAGACAAGAAAGATAAGAATGGAGATACAGACTTAGAAGAATACGATAAGTACCAGAAGTAGCAGGAATTAGAGAAACGAGAAGAAATTTAGAAATAAAGAGCAGCTAAGGTGTCAGTTGTGAGATCCAATATCACTGTTAAGACTCTCCGTAAAAACAAAGAAAAATACGATATACAGAGGTTAAAGAAAGATTAAATGTCAAATTACCAGCCATTTGAAGAGAAAAGGTTCGTTGAAATGGTGAGAAAGGCCCATTAACGCCAAATGCTGGGAGAAGATATACAAGCAAGGCCAGAGGCATTTATGGGTCATTAAAGTATATTAAGAACGATGCCATTGCATGCTGTTAATCAGCAAGTTTAAAGTAAAAACATAGAAGAGATAGTGTTTAATATGCTGTTATTAGTATAGAAAATTATTCATAGTGGCAATAGTAGAGTTTGAGAATTCTAAGTTAAATTACAAATGATGATTATTTAAATATTAAATTATTTAAAGTTGATTTCCATTTAATTTTTATAAATTACAATAATATAAAAATTAATTTAATTAAAATGGACGTAAAATCACAAATAGCCAAACTTGAAGAAAAGGCTTTCCAGTTAAAGGAACAGGTAGGTCTTCACATTTTAGATTGAGTAATTTTAAACTTTGATTTTAGAAAAAATACCTTGAAGCCTTGAAGAAATTTGAGGAGGTAATTGGAATGAAAAGAGAAGTGTTTGGAGACAGATCGGAAACAGTAAAACCATAAAATTATCTTAAATTAATTATCGTTAGGTTATGAAATCACAAAACGAAGCAGCTATCATTTGCAATATTCTCTCCATGAGTTTTCTCTAGAAAGGTACAAATAATTTCTTAAACTTTATTTTATTTAGAAAATTTCAGTGTGGCATTAGAGTTATTAAGAAAAGCTGAATCTTTAACTGATGAAAGCGATAGATTTAGAGCTGTTACTTATAACAACTTCGCCTGCATATTCAGGAGAACTAAGAAACTAAGAAGTGCTCTGAATTATCTGGAAAAAGCCCTTGAAATCGAATATAATTACTTGCATTTTAGTGATGAGGCAGTTGATGAATGCTTATAAGTTAGTAATCCATGTGATATTCATCTTAACATCTGTGCTATTCTTTCATAAATGGATAAGCACGAACTCGCTCTATAACATGCCATGAAAGCCTTGATTCTGATATAAGACGAGTTAATAAATAAAATGGATTACCTTAACCATGGAAATAGCAGTCAAAGTGAACAGCTTGAAGAAGGTGGTAAAAAGAAGCCAGAGGATAGAATGATTGTCTTATGTATAGCTTATCACAATATTGCTGTTGAACAGGAATTCTTAAAGCAACATCAGGCCTCATTAAATAGTTATGCTAAGGCTGCTTAAAGTGCTGCCAAATACTTGGGCGATCATCATCCAATGACATCAAACCTCAATGAAGTGCTTAATCAAGCTACTAAGAAAATTGCTGCACTCATTCAGAAAAGTTTCAGTAAAAGTGGGATGCCAGGCAAGGGAGTAGGTAGAGCAGCTGAGGATTTGGAAGCTCTTCTTAGAAACGCTGACTTTGAGTGAAAGCAAATTATAGCAATTTATATATCAGTTTTATATTTGTACAATAATTTAACTTCAACTTTAGTGTTTTTTTATGCTTGGTTTAGATTTACGACATTTCATATATGATTGAATGGTTTAATACTTACATTAGCATGGTGATATCTCTCCTGTAAGATATGTCTAGGGTAAACAAGAAAATTGAATGGTCTTCCAATATACTTTTTCTTCATGTTGCTCCACATAAATGTAGTTATGCCAACTTGAAAAGCCAGGAATTTCTAAACTGCACTTCTGTTCTTTCTATACTTGTCATCTAATGAATCGAACTCATGTGGCTTGTCCTCGTAGCCTATCTTGGAGCCACTGAATTCTGTGTCAAATGCTATGAATTCGCAACTGCGGATAGATTTTGCAATTAGATCGAATTTTTCTTCAAAGTTCTCTACTGTTATCTCCATGATCTGTGTTTAAGATTGTAATTATGTTTGTTAAATTGGGTAAATTTAATAATTAATTACAAATTTATATCAATTAATGTTGAGTTCAATTAATAAAACAAATAATAAGCTTATAAACTTAAATTAAATTTAAAGTAAACTAGTATAAATAATAATTAAGAAAATGAAAGCTTTCTAAAATATTAGTATAACTTTTCATATTTTTTTAATATTTATATTTGATAGATGAGATAGAGAGTTTTGAGTTGGAAACCTCAGTAAGATAAATAGTAGTTGACATCTTAGAGCCAATGAATGAGAAGCAACATGAACATCAAAATGATATCAAAGAAATCAAAATGAAGAATGAATTCCTGACTAAGAAATTTGAAGAAATGGACAGGGCCATTAAAGTTGACTTGAATTTAAGAGGAACTCTTGCTGACTTGAAAAAGCGCATTCATAACATGGTAAATTTCATAAATATTTGCAAATAAATTCCATAGGATATAGATTAGAGCTCAAATTATTCACATTTGAAAACATAGCTTGAAATGATGAGTGGAAATCTAAGTCTGTAAAATGAAAAATTTAATGTTTTGCACAGAGAGAAAAACATCTTTGTAACTGTTAAGGACAGTTTAACACAAGAAATAAAGAATTTTAATGACATACTGTCAAATTTCAAGCATCAGCTCTCCGAAGAGATAATTGATACTGAGAATAAGTTAAACATAAAAATACAGAATTTAAACACAGATGTAAGCTAAGTGGAGTCTGAAAATTGCACAGTGAAAGCTCTAGTTAAGAAATAGATGGAGGAATTCACTTAAATTTTCTATCAACTTGAAATGAATAAAATTGGAATTGATAGACTGAATAGCAGAGTTGACACTTTGCCCGTTTATGAAGACCTAGAAGATACTGACAACTACATATTGAAATACTTCCCTATTAAAATATAAAAAATGATTGATGACACTTTGTTCTAGTGTCTAGGATCAGCTGAGCTCAAGAAGCTTATGGAATTTGAGAAGAAAATATTCGCAACTTTAGAGTCAAACGTCAAAACCATCCATAATAAGTTGCAAAAAAAGCAGTATGATATACCCTCCTCTGATTTAAGAAAGCACACTTTGAAGCAAAGATAGTCAAGTTTACTGACAAAATTCAAAGAATTTAAGTCGTTTGAGTCCTAACCTACAGGTGTTAAGTTTGGTAAGCAAGACACCATGCAAAAAGGGAATATTAATTCTACTCCTAAGAACTTAGAAGAGGGCGTCGAGAAGATTGATGAAGAGACTGCAAATAAAGGCGACACTTTTAGAAAGTCGATAAGAAAGAAAACTATGAGAAATCAAACAGAGTCTCCAAAGAAAGAAATGTTAGAAGATGATGATGATATTATGGGCTAGGACAAAATGACAATAAATATGTATACTTCCAAGAATAAATTAGATGTTTAAATGAATAAAACTGGCTAAAACTTTGCCAAAAATATTGATGAAATGTCAGAGGAGTAGTCTCTTGCTGATGACAAAAACCAGCTTAGTATAGCTGGTCAATCTTAACACAGTAGGAGAAAATAACCAAGAATTCAAGGCAAGATTTAAATCCCTAAATTATAAATGTAAGTTTAATCTTGTAAATTTAATTATCTCAATTTTATAAATTATATCTAATTGTTTTACAAAATATGGGTTAAAATGTTAATATACTAAAAATAAAGCATTTAATTTTAATATTAAGCTAATCATTCAGAAATAAAAGGTCATGATTTCCGTTAAATTAATTATATATCTTTTCATTTTATTCTCAGTCAAGCTCAATTGTAATTGATCTTACAGTAATTAGTGAGAATCTATCTAAAAATAATATTTAATGAAAATGGATTGCAAAGAACTTATGCCTAAATAAATAGACTTCAAAAATCTAACATGTATATAATTCAATAATATCTCAAGTTAAATTCACAATTTATTCCTCTTTTTCTTAAACAAATCAATTAAATCTTTTTTAAGAAAGATTATTCGAAAATTATTTATTTATAAAAATTCAATATATCACCTATTATATTTAATGGAAATTTACTTTGAGTTGTGTTTTTTTAAAAATGATAATTCTAATTAAATTTTTAATTTATTTCAATATCATACTCATTTAAGATAATGTTACTGTTTTCAAGATATAATGCTATTTTTTTTTCTTTAATCGATTATAGTTAATCAAGGATAAAATTACAAGATTTATTAACTTTTGAACTACAAAAATATTTAATATAATTTTGGTTTTGATTGTAACTTAGAAATTTGTGTATGATGAAGATGCTGCTGAGACTATTGATTAATAGCAGCTTGACTTCTTGAATTAACTTGGTAGTATGCCCTCAAAAGTAGATCCCAAACTATCAAACATTCAAAAGGATATAAAAGATGAATTAAGGCTGGAAAGTCAGAACAGTGTTTCCAGTTAAGGAGGCCAGAGTATAGCTAAGATTTAGTTAAAAAATGAGAATTTTCAAAGATAATCATAAAATAATAGTCAAACTCAACAGAGATAGAGTGTGATAAGCTAATTATAGAATTCTTAAAATGAAGAAAACGTGCAAGTTTATCAAAACAGTATGTACAGTTAGAGTTTTAGTTAATAGCCCTTAGATTAAAATGAAGCTCCGTCCAAGTTTTAAAGCTCAAAATAAACCTACAACTATCAGAGTAATCTGAAAAGCCCATCACCACAAATGAACTAGAATTAATAAATGCTAAATTCAACTTAGAATTCATTTGTCAATAGTCAAAATTAATAAATTCAGAACTAATAATTTTAAAATACTAACTAATAGAGCTAATAATATGGCAATAATGTGTAGAATAATAATTATGGTTATGTTAATAGATAATTGAATAACTCAGATGCAAAGTACGCCACATAAGGAAACTTTTAACTTGACAACAATAACTTAACTTAACAATTTTCTTAGCAATCCCCACCATAATACCCCTAAAATGTTCTATAGAATTAAGCATATTCTCCTCATAGATTTCAAAGCCAAGCTTACCAGTAAACTGGTTAATATCCAATTCAGTAACAGCAATAATAATTGAATTTAAATATGCAAAGAGTTGAATTAGATCAACAAAAAATGATCTTAATCTAAAATTAGCAATAAACTCTAGACTAACAACCCTAATTGTCATCTCGACAATATCTAATGAACACTGAAAGGTAATAAGATTTTGTGAATTAAATAGGCTTGCTATCAAATCGCTTGAATGAACTAACAATATCTCAAAATGCAAATAATGTTGGTGGAGAAGCCAATAATGCAATAAAGGATAATGATACGCTTAATACTGTAGATATTTTCAAGGATATCTAAAACCAGATACAGGCGTTATATGATAGAATTAATTCTGTGCAAACTTCAGTGGTCTTGTTTAAAAATGACATTATTCAGGAATAAGACAATTTTGTTGCCAGGTAAGTGTTTATTAATTAGTTTTTATGTTTATAGCACTCATGCAAGATTCAAGACTGAAAAAGCAGAGATGGATCACAAAATTGAAGAGATTAAGAGTGAATTCAAGGAAGAGGTAAAGCGAAGAAAAAGAGAGAAAGCGGAGATGCAATCTGAGTTTAGCATAGTACTGAGGAAATTTGATAAAGGCAAGGAAAATATAGATAAATCAATAAAGTAAAACCAAGCTGTACTAAAAATCATTAGTGCATTAATAAAGACCATGAAAATGCAACAGGCTCTTGATTTACAGGATGACATTGATAGAGAGTAAGTGATTTGGAGAAAATAAAAAAAAAATATTATAGATCTATATTCTTGATGGGATGTAAGGACATAGATCAATCATAGAAGGCAATAGTCTTAGATTAATCACTGACTCTTGGTTAGAAACTACCGCATATCTAATCAAACTCTTATAGTTCAAGTAAGTTTTTATTTTCATAATGACTTTACAATTAGAGAAAATGAGCAAATTTGGCCTATCTACTTAACCTAATAGTCCATAAGCATCAAGCTCAATGTTAAATAATAATTAATAAGTCATGAGTCTAGATAAGAACTGTTTGACTTGTAGTTAAGGAGGAATTCCCATGGCTCTAAGTGCTTTTAAAATTGCTTGCATCACATACATGCCTTCATAAGTTGCTTTTGAAAATGCATTCAATTAATATGTTCATTCTTTATTTTATAAATAGTATATAAATAATATTAATTAGTGCCTAGACGACAACTAATAGAGATGAAAGGCCAATTAATTCAAATCTGTGATTAAAGTTGCTAAGATTACGATTTTTCAATGATTGACAAAGAGATAAAAAATATTGTGATATAACTGGCTCAATATTCCTAGAAATCAAATGGAAAGACTTTCATATTACCTCATCCTAGAAGATCTTCCCAATATGGAGGAGGTAGTGCAGGCGGAAATTTTTTGGCTGCATAATCAGAATATTCGTTTTAGTAATAGGATTAACATAAGGAATCTTCTGGTGCTTTAATTGGCTATTCTAAGAGTAAAGAGCTTAAACAGAGAAATAATTAATTCAAGCATGAACTACATTTTATCTTTAATTTTTATAACTTGATTAACAGATGAACAGCTAAATGAGCAGTGTCTATGAAAATCGAACTCGCCAGTACTCCCGTAGAGGAATGGCTTCAAAATTCAAATTAGACACTTAAAATAACAATTAAAAACATGATATATCTATAATGAACTAAACAGCAGGTGCTTTAAATGGAAATGATCCTTTGAATATGTCTGTTGACGATGTTAGGATACTCTAAATCGATGGAAATAATTGCTTACTAGTTAATAAAGAAGAGGAACTCAAGTAATTGATTAGGTCACAAGCCACTTCACCCACTAACAATCTACAATAATTTAATAAATTTCATTATTATAATACGTATTAGATATTTTAGTTTATTTAAGCATATAATGAATAAGATACAGTTTGGATAAAATATGAATGCTTAAGTCAATCATTAGGAGTTTACAACTGCTATTAATTGTGGAGGACTGCCAAAAATTAACAGACAAAGCCTGGGAAGTAAGGACTTTAACAGAATTAAGGTGTACAACAGAAACTAATAAGTCTTTGATTGATTTGATTCATTTATAATTTATTTACAATTTAATACTTGCTCATCATGTGTTAAGATGGGGCAAAATCAATGAATTTTGAATAACTATATATAAAGTATCAGAATATATTGCATCCCTCTATTGAATTACTATCTGGATTGATGTTTTGATTGCAAAGGTCTACATCAACTCCATCCACAATTAATTAAGTGAGTACCTTACCCTTCGCTTCATCTAATTACTACTTGATTATTTTATCTAGTTATTACTCAGGTATCTAATTGCCAGCTTGTGCTCTCAATTCCTTCATGAAATTCCCAAATAATTCCTCTACGGAAACTTGTTATCTAATTTACCCATTCTATTATTGCTTATTTTATTGAATTTGATCTACTCTAGCGAAATTATGACCAATAATATTTTATTGTTATATTTGAGGAACTGGCATCTCAACTTGGTTTTAAGATTTTTGCTTTAACTGATCAACTATCTGATTTTCAATCCATTGTTCTAGTTGTGGTTTCAGGTATTTGTTGAACGAATTAACCATGTTTTAATCATAGTAATCTTAAATTTTCTTTTAAACCAGAGGGATTTTCTTGTTAAAAATTAGTGAACAGGAGATTCTCACTGTGGTTTAAACTTAATTATCGATAAATTGCTCATCTAAATCCCAAAACAAGTCAACGTAATAATGATCGCTGTAGAAAACCTTTTACATTTGTAGTTTTGAGTGCATTATGATTTTTCTAGGAGAAACAACGTAAAATTTCTAAACTTCAGTATAGGGGAAAACTTTTATGAGTGCTATTGGTTTATGTAGTGTAGTCTTGACATGTACAGTTCTCTATTTTGTGCCTCTTGTAACATTAATATCAAGAGAACCCTCATAAAAAGTAGTTAGGGCATAGTTTGAATGAACTAAAATGTCATCTAGTGAATCTTACCCATCTGAAAATGGATCAATTCTAGCTTGTATTTGCTTTATTTTTTCGTCGTTTTTCTCCATGAAGTCAGATAAAAATTCAACGAAAGATTTATCATCTTCGTTCTTACTGATGAAGATAGTTTGAGATAATTGAGCAGCTGGCATATTAACATAGGTTTTCTCGTAGATTTAATTATCCCACTTCTTTGTAAATAGAGCGTTGATTTCTGGATTGTTCTAGCAATAAATAAAATCATCTGACAATTACTCTTCATACTTTTAAGGATTTATTTTAAGTAAATCGATGTCATCATGAACTTGCTACTATATCTATTCTTATTAATATTGATCAATATTATAACTATCAAATTATTAAAGCTAATTTTATTGATTTTGATGGTCATGATTCTGCTAAACCTTCTCTTCTTCTTAATCTGATTTGTTCAATTAATCAGATTATTTTCTTCCATTTAGCTTGTTTTAATCATTATTCAATTCCTTCTTTTCTTCCTAAGAGTCCTGTTTCTAATCAATTAGACTGTTTCTGATAGCACTATTTTCCATATCATTTTCAATTTACTAAATGAGTTACTAATCGACTTAGCTCTGCTGCTTTAACTTATAGAGATATCCCTCCATCATGTCTGTGATTAAATAGTTAGCCATTTAAGCGTCATTGCCTAGATTATTAAACTGATGATTTTGGCCATCTTGAGTCGTTATTAATATGCCTGTGCCAAAGTTATTCAAAATCTCACAAAGTATGATGTCTTTTACTGCGATCTTTACCTTCGTCTTTTTCCCAATAATGGTCTTATTGTTTATCTTTGAGCTGTAGCAAATATTGTCATTCATTATGAAAAGTGAACCGAAAACTGGAATCTTTCCACCATGGTACATGCAACTATACTTTTAGATGAGGACAGAAGTGTCAGGATCTAATTTGAATCGCTTTAAAATTCGTAATTCCTCTTCGGCCATATTATAAATAAATAATTTACTATTTTGATTATTTGTTAAACAATTATACTCTTTAATTTATCTAAATATTCTAAGAACTATACATACACCATAACTTATTATAATATTAAATGCTTGATTTAGATTTACAATATTTCATATATGATATGTTTTTGGTTGAGTTATTTAATCGTTTTGTATATAGAGTGATACGATTGACTTCCTCAAGAGATACAGTTTTGATTTCAACAAAGTTTTCAGATACGGACTTGTAAGAAAATATACACCTAAATTTTAATTTATATTTTGTAGAGTTTTTAATAATTGAACTGAAGACAGTAAATTACTAAAGAAGCAGAGAAATTCATTTACAAATAATACGACTTAAAAGCTTATCAGGCTCTATCTATCAAAAGTTAAAAGTAATAGATTTAATTATTGAATAGTTTATTTATAATTTTATAGAAAACTCAATGAATACATAGAATAAGTGTGCTAATTTGCAGAAAATTTCGAAATTTACAAAGAGACCACACTAAAATTGACAATTGATAATTTCAAAATAAGACAGCAGTTATCCAGAGAAATATTTAAGAAATTTGGGTTTGGGTACTTCAGAGTGGAGTTTTCTAAGGATAATGACAGTTTTACTGTGGTTAGACTTTAATCAAATGAAGATACAGGCACTCCCATCTCCATGTCTTCTTTTAATGTAAGATATTATTATTTGCAAAGTTTAATTATATAGAACACTGATGCTAAAAAGAACGGCAAAAGTTCAGTAAACTCTAAGTATCAAATGAGTGACAAAGATTTTGAAATGCAGAATAATCAGGAAGTTATTGATATTACAGAGTATGAAATTGGTTTCTCAAAAGTTGTGGAAGAAATGATTAACGCAAAGAAACCTCTGGTTGGGCATAACATGATGCTGGATATAATGTTTCTTTATCAATAATTTATTGATGACCTTCCACTTACTCTCAGAGAATTCATAGTTAAAGTAATAATATACCGTTTTAAAAATTCTATAGTTTCAAGAGAAGTTTCCAGCAATTTATGATACTAAGGCAATTTCATAAAATATGGGAGTGAATCTTTTCAACAACAAGACTGATCTTAATTCAATGTCTACTTAAATCTTGCAAAAATAGAAGTTTAAAAGCTATCTTGAATTTGATTACGATATAGGTCATAATTTCACAAAGTATTAATCAAAGCAAATGCTGCATGAAGCTGGCTATGACTCCTACTTAACAGGTTTGGTGTTTGCAAGTTTGATTAAATATCTGGAAGTGTAGCATTTCAACAACTATCAGAAGAAGTTGTAGAAGCAGTAAGCCAATTTAATAAACACTTATGGGGGTATATGCTCTGATTAAGATATGCTGAGTGATGGATAGAACAGTAGTAATAATTTACTATGCCAATTGAATAAACTTCAAATGATTGATTCTTAGCAAATAAGACCACAGTTATACACTTCACATAATTAATACATACCAAGTGCTCAAAGTGCCTAAGAACTAGCGAACTTGCCAATTGTCCTAGATTGTGTCTAGGAATTCAAGAATTTCATTATGATTGCTCTTGAAGGCTAAAAATTCATGAAATTTGACAGAAATTACAAGGATGACACTAAAATCAACGGAAATGTGTTAAAAGTATAGATGAAGGAAGACATGAGTGCTTATGATATTAGCAAACTGCTCAGTGTATATGGGGATGTATTTGTTATCAAAGATTCTTAGTATAATTAATTAATAAAATACAGTAATTATTATATATGTAATTTAATTCTTTTATACGGTTGCTTCGTAGAATTTACATATCTAGAGTATGAACAGACTGATAAAAATTTCAATATTGAAGAATTAATTGCTATATTAAAAGCAGACTTAAATATTTCCAAGAAAGTTTTATCAATAATTAATTGAATAAATAAGTAATTAATTCGCAATAAATATATTCCAGTTCATTTGATTTATAGAACTGATTTTTAAAATTGATATTTATTAAAAATTAATATTAAAGATTTTAATTAATTTTTTTTTATTTTTATATTTACTAATTTGAACTAAATAAATCTTTTATTAAAATCTATTTAACTTACCAAACATTTAATATTGTTAAGGACATTTGAAAATTATTATATATTAATTAAAATAATTAGAATATAAAAAAGTTGAGATACAAATAATGATGCGATTAGCAAAAAAAGAGAAAGGAAAAATATAATTGGGCAATACCTGCCGATAATTATTTCATTAATAATATACACCCCCTTTAAGTATAAATAACAGGTAATGTCATTTTATTGACCAATTAACATGATTTAACTATAAAATGGATCCCTTTAATGACGAATAGATTAAATTATGATTCACCATTTTCACACCAAGAAACTTTGAAGATCAATGCTTATTTCAGATTAGTTTTTATATCTACAAGCTTTATATCATTTTCTTGTCTAAATATTGATTTATATAATTACTTGGTAATAAAATAGCCAATCATAATTTTATTAATGTTTAAAATTAAAGGGCACAAATATTTATTTTGTAGTCAAAATAATGTTTATTTATTTGCCACTGGATATGTTTAATCTACCTATAATTTTTCAAATACATATCTGGTATTCGAAAAAATTGAGGACAATTAAAAAAAAATATTTTTATATAATCAAAAGAGATTATTATAGGCATTAAAGAGGATTAATATATTATTTACTATCATATAAAAAGTTATATATATTTACTAATTCAAATTTGTAGATTATTGATTGATTGATTTTTTATTTATTAATTATTTAATAGTAAACAAAAGAGTTGTAAAATTTTCAATAAAATGTGGTTATTTAAATAAAAAATTAAAAATAAAATTTGTGAAGTTTATATCTAATTGGAACACTGTTAAACATGCCTATCACTTATCTGCCAATATCTCAACAAAGACTCATGAATGACTTCTGAAAATTCACAGACATTCAAATATAATGAATATCAAAATAAATCAAAAAAATTTGGGGGGGAAGTATACTGCACTCGAGGAAGTTTCCTGCACTATTTTTTTTATAAATGAAAATTTAATAATTTTCATGAATTAAAAATTTATTTTTTTATGACCCAATAAATATTAAGAGGATATTGTGGTATGATTGGAAGATTAGAACCTTGAGTTTAGATAATAACTAATAGAATTGAGAACAAGTTGAATTATTTCAAACACTTAAGAAATATATATATATATAGTGGATAAATTCCAGACTTACATGCCAAAGAATTCTTAGATGACTGGTATTCATAATAAACGAGATAGAACATGACTAGTGCTTAGAAAATCCAGGCTAGTAGAGGTATTGACTAATTCATTAATAAATTAAGTATAATAAAAATAATAAATTTAGTCCGCAAGTTGGTTGATAGTTGTTATAATGATCATTTTGATAAAAATAATAAAAATATTCTAGTGCAGGAAACTTCCATAATTTTATCATAAACCAGTACAGGAAGCTTGCCCCCTAAAATTTATACAAATATCTATCTTCTTTTAATGGAGTCTACGAACAAATAAGCTTGAACTTTGGAGTCAATAAGTGGTCTTGCATAATCAACGACAGTAATTTGTGACAAGCTCATGGACAGAGCTTGATGGAACAAGATACTACTCTTAACTGGTAGTTAGGTGTATGAACAAGTTAAGCTATCCATTATCCTATTTTGATTAGTTATAGCATCAAGAGTAAATAATAATCTAAAAGCACATCTAACCCTCTTAACTAAAATCCTATCAACTAGCTTTAAAAGTTTCTGGCATATTGATGAATGTCTCGATTCTCTCAGTGTCTAAATTGACACGTCTACAAGGCTTAAGCTGACACACCGAAATAAAAATGTTTTGCAATTCAAGGGCAAATCATACATTAGAATGACGAGGTTTTACGATCTCTAGGCAGTCTCTCTAAACTAATGATAATCTTGTACAAATAAAAAGTTATCTAACAAATTGAGACATCGTAGAGTTTCTCTTCGATAACTTTAAAACGACTTTAAAATCTTTGGTCCACCAAGCTTCATAATAGGTTAAATGTCGATTCAGCGCAAGATTCGGAGCATTAAAATACAGCCACAAAAAAGAATCGAATAAGATCTCTTTCGGCTTCAACTAGATTAATCGCTGAACATCACAGACAAGCTGCTACAATATTGTACGGCTTTATATAGAGTCAGCACAGAGTTATATAATTTGACGAGTACGTCGTTCAAACATACGAAAAAATTTACTATAACTGAATTCCAAGCATTAAAGAAGACTATCAGCTAACATAAAATCGAAAAACATATTTATGAGTTGAGGGGTGATTGTGATCAGTGCTAAATTTTGAGGTCATTCTACGAATTAACACTGTAATAATGCATTATAAAGCGATGGTAAAGTGGTCACCTTAGTCATAGTCATGGTCACAATGATCAAGGTCATGATAAAAAGGACCACAAAAGCAGTGACCACGTAACCACTTAACAAATGAGTTGAGGGGTGGTCGTTGTCACTGCTCTAATTTGATGACACTCGAAGAATTAACACTAAAATAATTCATACGTGGTCACCGTGGCCATGATCATGGTCACAATCAAAACCCCAAAATCTTTTAATGAGTTTTGTAAGTCATTTGATTTGTAGTGAATTTGTTAGGGATTAGGGTTATTAATAGATTTTAATGTTAAATATTTAGTAAATTTATTAAATTTAATCACTCAAAATGCACTTTTGGATCATGTGGGAGAGTTCTAAAGTTTATCTTGCTTAACCACAACCCTATCTGTTCTATTGATATGTCTGATCTTGAGTTTTGTTTTATTATTATTGATTCTGTCATTAGTTTTATTGATTGAGATACTCTGGTTTTGTCTATAAACTACTTTATTCTTTTCTTGGCATCTTATCTCGCACCTTGTAGAGTAGTAATCTTTGGGAGGCATATCGCACTCTATTATTATTATTGCTACTATAGCCCACACATCCCACTATAAGTCTCGATTTCTACAGTCTTCTCTTTCTAGATAATAGCCTGGGGTCCCCATAACACTTCCAAGCCTTGATACTTCCACTCTTAAGGCTCTGTTGAAATCAATAATTGCTATTGTTACTGGTGAAAAATTCAGCATTATATTCTCAGGCTTGAGATCTCTGTGAACAAAGCCTAACTTATTAAGTTCTTTGATACCTTGATAGCATAGGTTGTAATTTATGCAAGTTATCTATGATTTCTCTAATCAGTTATGAAATCTCAGAGTGTCATTTCAAAGAGTGGTAGTCTGAAAGCTATATGATCTTTGGCGAGGAGAACAGCATCTAGCTTGATTAAGTAACTACACTCTTTAAACTTTGCTTGAGTGAGTACTTGATACTCATTTATAAACTCCATCTAATATTTATCATCATCACTTAAGAGATAGTTGAAGGGATAAACCTTGTATGCATATTGATGATCATTGATAAATTTCTTATCAAAGGAGTCCTCTAGGATAGGATAACTTTAAAGAGAAGTATCGAAATCTATCTACGCAAGAACTGGTATTTTCTTATATTATATTTTAATCATGATTTTAGTGACCTCTGATGCTAAGAGGTTGCGTTTGTTTCGCTTGCTTGGTAAAGCTCAGCAACTTAAAGAGTCTTTTTTGCTTTTCATTTTTTGAGCAATTTCAGTTGAGTGTCTTAATCTTCAACTTCTATTTTTTTCTTGTGGGCTTCTATTAGATGTTTCTTTAAGTCTCTTGTATGAGAGTACTGCTGATGGAACTCAGAGCAATCATACTTTCCATCAACTTTGTCATGCTTTAAGTATACAGTAGGCTTAGCTTCCTTATGGACCTTCATATGCCTGTACCAGCTAGATTTATGAGTAAAGTCTCTTTCACACTTCTCACAAAAATATACTTCAACTTCCTCTGCTTACATTGAAATTTCATTTCTACCTTTCTCCTCCTCTCTGTCTCCCACAAACTTGTTTGCCATTTATTTTCTATAATTAATTTCTATTTTAATAACAGCAACCTCGAGTGATAGCTCTGGTAGTTCTTTATGAGATTTCATCTCACAGCTTTGACAATTTTTATTGCTGCCAATGCTAAGTCTCATTTAGTTTGATGGAAGTACTGTTATTTTTCTTAAAATATTAGCACTAATATATAAATTGGAATTTAAAATTATAAAATTGCCTCTATAACTCAGAGCTTAAAAGAGATCTTTACAACCCTATAAGTTTGAAGGGAGGTTTTTAGATTATTAGCGAAGTAAAATGAGCACTAAGAGACAAACCAACTCTAAATATGGGTGAGAAAGTAACAATATATATTGTCAATAATAAGTTTATTACAGCACGTACCGATTTAGGAGGTGCACCTAATAAGTACGTACTGCTTTAGGAAGAATTTTGTGTTTTTATGATTAAATTTAGGGAGCTCATAAGCTTTAATTAAAGCTCCTAATTAAGTACTAGCATTTTAAGAGCTCCTAATTAAGTACGTACCAATATAAATTAAAAAATGTGGAACTATAGCAGTAGAAATTGATAGCAATATTTCAAGTTTTAAACCAGTTCTCAAAACTTTCTCCATATCCTACTTAGAGGTTGACCTCCTATAGGGTGCCCATATTTAATAGTAAGTTTTACAGTGTATATAATTGAAATGAATAAACGTAAATTCGAATATCATTTCTTGGATCTGCAAACAAGATGGAGTCAATGAATAATGCAATGAAAAGAGTGCAAATACAAGAATTGATTAAAATATTTAGAAGTAAGGAGGATTTACACCGCTACTTGGTGCAACAAGATAAGGAACTTATAGCAACTATTCTTGATTATGCAGTTGGTTTGTTCCTGCCAACGATGGAAGGTACGAAAATTTCATTTAGAAGAGCGATACTCTGCGAAGAGAAGAAAGCATTGAAAACTAAAGATTTAAAATTTGCAGAGATTCCAAACTATCCAAAAATCTGAGTGACTAATTTGTTTGACGATGCAATTAAAGATCAAGAAATTTCGCAGTACCTGCCTACTATGAAACAGTTGTCAAATAAACTGCCTGAAAGAAATTATTTATTTGGTATACTTGAAACAATTAAAGGTGATTACTCTAAAGAAAAAGAAATTATTCAAGAATCTCATAAGAAAAGGTACAGCATCTCTTCATAAGATAAGGACAAACAAGGGATCAAGATAAGTGAGAGCTAGATATCAGAGCTTTAGAAGCAACCTTATATTTCGAGTAAGATTTTTAGCTTAATTCTTTAGAAAAATCTGATACTGGCATCTATTTGATGAAGAAATAGAGCAAGCTTCACAGAGAGCGAAAAACTCAGACAAAGTATGAAGTTAGCAAGAGACTTTATTCAAATATTTAGCCTCCAGAGTCAATGAATCTAGATGCTGGAGCTGGTAGCAAGAGAAGAAACCTAGGCTCAAGCAAACCTTAAGAGGAAGTAAATAAAGAGAAGCCAGCTCTTAAAGAATTTTAAATGTGACTTATATATTCATTAACTTAACTACAAAACTTATATATATATATATATATACATTCACTCTCCCTTCTTTTGCACACTTTTAAGCTAATTAATTATCTACGCTCTTCGCTGAGCTTTTAATAAAGTCTACTGTATCGATAGGTAGGTCATGCATCAAGTGGTATAGCAGCAGTTTCTTGTAATAACCTTTTAATATACCCCAGTAGAACTCAATTCCATTAAACTATGGACTGTAAGGTACGTTGAACAATGGCGTTATTCTAAGTTGTTTATAACTCTTCCTTGTTTCTTTAGTCTTATGAACAAAAAGATTATCAACAAACAGAATAATCTCTTATTCAGGGTACTTCTCTCTCAGCTGTTCTAAGAACTTAATATACTTCTCTGTCTTTATAGATCGAAGATGAATAACATAAATTTCTAAACCAGTATCCTCTCTAATTTTTCCAAGAATTGCCATTGTTTATACCTTGACTTTCTAGTCATATACTTCTATATTACTATGCCTCTTATACCAAGACTTCTAGATGAAAGTGTTAAAGATAAACACAGCCTCGTCAGCATGAATAAACTTAATATTATTCTATTAGGCTCTCTGTATTAAATAATAAATATAATTTAAGTTATTGTTGGAAAATGGCAGAGTAAAATCAAACACTCTCTTTAAACGATTCGCATCTTTGTAAGTGATACCATTTCGTTTATAAATATTTGCAACAGACTTTGCAGAGATCTTCAACTCAGGGAACTAGCGGTGAAAAATAGTAGCTCGTTGGTCGAGAGAGAAGTGAGCCAATACTTTAAAGTATTTTCATTAATAAGATAGTCAGTATGCTTCTATTAAAATTTTGACTTCCTCTAAGGCATAGAATTCAGCTATTATTGCTTTAGTTATACTTTTATAAGGCAGTGGGAGCTAACAGTTAAAAAAATTCGCTTAAAGAGCAGTTCAATTGACTTAGAATTAAGAACTGGTTTGACATATTCACTGTATATATCAAAACCATATCGCAGTTTAAACACTAAATCTAAATACTCTTCAATAAAGAATTATTAATTAAAAAGAAATGGAAAGGAGCGGGGACTAGATCGAGGCAAAACAAGAATAGCCAGGAGGCCGAAGGAAATTGCCAGTATTTATGAAAAAAGAAGAAACTTCCAAACCAAATAACCAAACATCGATGAAGGACTACTTTGAATGTTCAAAGGGAGACCGCAATATTTAGCAAACCAATAGTCAGATAATTCAAGTCTAAGTTCCAAATAAAAATATAAAAACATTAGACAAGTTCAGTATACAATTGAACAACAACCGATAACTTCATTTCTATTAACCAGTAAGAGAAGTTGAAGGTTGGGCTAGGAGAACCGAGAGATTTGCCGAGGACTAAAGGAGCAAGAGAAGATAAACAGTTATTAATAATAAGAGATAGATCTCAGCATAATCAATCGAGCTAAGTATATGCCTTTAAAATGTAAGAGGGATAAACTCAAAACTCAAACAGGACCAAATGATGAGAGAAATAGAAGACAGAAAGCCAGACTTCATAGGGCTTGTGGAAACGAGACTTCAGAGATTGGTCGGAATTAACAATAAGAATATCGCTCAAACCTAACTTGCGAGAAATGGTGGAGTTCTAGTATTGAACAACGGGAAGTTCCACATGAAAACCATCAAAACTCTCAGATAATTTTTAGCGTGGACAATACTAAACGTGGGAGGCTACCCACTACATATTATTACAGCGTACATCCCCCCTACTGCAACGATGAAGTAAAAGAATTACAAAACAGACTGATATATATGATAAAATCCCTAAAACAAAAGTGTTAAAGACAAAGAATAATAGTCATGGGGGACTTCAACTTTCATATTAAAGAGCTAAGCAAGAGACTCAATATGGAGGGACTCAAAGAATCTATTCCACATGGAGTGGAAACTCATACTAAAGTGAACTAACTTGATTAAATATTTTCTAATGTAGAAACTATTAGTTGGGAAACTTACCAACTCAGACTGACAGACTAAAAAATGCTGCAAGTAAAGCTTAGAATCAAATTCTAAGACAATGATCTAAAACTCTCAGACAAGGAGGGTAATATAAGAATCTCAGATATTAGGAAACAATGCTGGAAAGCATTCATAGAGGAGGGAAGAGAACTAACAGGAGAGGACCTTGAACATCCAATTCAAAAATGCTTCCAAGACAGACTTGAAAAACATCATAAGGGAAAAAACTGGTATCAGCAACCCCCAGAATGGGCAATTAAGAATAGAGTGGGAAACATCAAAAACGTATTTCAAGATACAAAGCTACAGTGGGGAGATGCTATCAGAGACATGGAGCACTGCTTGGATAGAAACAATTTGAAAGAATTCTTCTATCTAGTAAAGAGGCTCACAAAGAGCCAAAAATAATCACAACCTATCAAAGGGTTGACAATGTTAGAAGAAAGAGTAGAATTGGGAGAGTATACAAAAAAGAGAATAGTAGAATTCTACAATTAACTATTTAAAGACGATAGAGAAAATAAATCTGAGCCTGGGACGAAGTAAGACATGGTCATGACTGACGAGGAGAACAAAAAGTTATTCTGTTAGAGCATGGATGTCGAGAAGAGCATTAAGGAATGTATTTTAACAAAGCAATAGGCCCAGATGGCTTCGATGGAAAAATAATAATGAAATCGGAAAAGATTTTTAGGACTGTAAGTAATAGAATAGCAGATTGGCTCATCTCAACAAAAATACCTGAATACATCAAAGAAGGGAGATTAATTTTACTGAGCAAAAGTCAAGGCGACCTATACCCAGAAATATCCAACACCAGACCCATTGTGATTAATTCACATCAAAGCAAAATTGTGGAGAAAGTGATCATCAACAAAATTCAAGAGAACAAGAGTGATTTACTTCTTACTGGTAACTACCAGAATGGGTTCAAGGAGAACAAGAGTACTCTCATCAACCTAGTGAGATTATTAGAACATATCAAATAGTCGAGAAAGAAGAGTAGTAGTAGGGAAGCATACTTATTGGTAGATTTACAGAAGGCTTATGACTCGGTCTAGAAAGACAAGCTAATGACAATCTTGAGGAGCAGAGTTAAAAATGATAGTGATGCAACAACAGTAGCCCTGATCGAGGAACTATACAAGAACAACAAGATAAAATATGAAGGGGAAGAGATATTAACCTAACAAGGGGTAACCCAGGGTAGTAGACTTTCACCAATGCTTTTTAACATCTATTTATAAGATGCCCTTTACTCTCAACCAGAGCTGTTATCTCTGATAAAATAAGGCAAATTAATAGCATTTGCAGATGATTTACTGATAAATATCAATGACCAGGAACAGTTTAAAAGGGTCCTGGAATGTTTCAGAAAACTAGAAAAGTCACACAATCTGAAACTAAACTAGAAAAAGACAGTGTTTCTAAGTGACGCTAAGAAATTTGAAAATTTATTTCAAATTGAGGGAATTTACAAAGTAAAAGAAGCTAAGTACCTTAGATTAAACATTTGCTTGAACACTTAATAGCTTCTGAGAAATACTTGGGAAGAATTAAAATAAAAAACTGCGTTTTACCAAAGACTTACAAAGTCAAATAATCCAACAATTTGTGACACTATAATGATGGCATAAATTAGATCGCTACTAATTTACAAATACACCCCTCTTGTTGCGGCTCAATATGTCAAAATAAGCGAAATAGAGAAAATGGAGCTGCAGCTCAAGAGAATTGCATTCAAAACTTCGAGAGACATACCCAACAAAATTTTAAGAAATATCACCTAACTTAAAGAGACAAACACTAGCGAAATTATTCAAGAGTTAGTCTAGAAAAACCTCAAAAAGATAAGATTGGATATAGGATAGTTTGTAAAAAAAAAGAAGTTCCGGAGTTAATAAAAGAAAATGGAAAAGCTTGTAAAAAAAGAGAAAACTTTTCATAACCAAAAATGTGATGGATACGATGATGGCCTTAAGTCAGGGTAGAACGATTGTAAATTACGGCATGAGTCATTATTATAATATTCACAAAGTCATGGTTGACTACAACCACTTAAGGAACTGTAACCTTATCAACACTGGAGGAGACCCCACAAGATTCTCTAAATAAATAAAAGAGAACAGATTAGTTGACATGGAAAGCCATACTCAGATTGAGATTAGCTCTAACATGATCTGGTTAGATCAGAGAATAAGAAAACTAGAACATCACGAGTACTACCAACCAGTAAAGAGAACATTTAGAGTAACCTATGTCAAGAAAAAGGAAGTGGAATATGACGAAGAGAAATTACAATAAGTTCAATCTACTTGAACATTCAAATGAAAGAAACTTCAAGGGTATATTTAGATGGAAAATCTGAGAATTATAATAAAGAATTATTAATTAAAAAGAACTTCAAAAACTAAACAAAGACTAGATGGAGATCAAAATTCAGTAACCAAAAGAATAGGTCATGGAACAGAAGTTCAAACAACTCACTCAACAACAACCAATGGAAGAGCAGACAAGAGAAGAGGCGGTTCTGGGAGAAGGTATCGGAGATTAGGCACAGTCATAGAGACAGAAGTAGAGACCAGGAGGCCTTCGGAATTGGTGGAGAAGAGTAATTCAAGGTCCCATTGAACAAACAAATGGGATTCAAGAGCAAACTCAGGATAGGGAACTCTAACCCTAGCAAGAAGATGAATCAGTCTCAAAAGCAGAGGGAATAATTCGACAAACATGAGGATGGATCAGAATGCATTCAAGGAGACCCAATGAAGCTCAAGCACCTCATCGATCTCACAGAAGTGAAATGCAAAGATTTCGACAAGATAATCTATGTCAAAAAAGGGTGGAAACCAATGACTTCAAGAATGATTACTATCGTGTGTTGCCCAAGCACCAGATCCAAAGTTGAAAAGGCGTTAGTCAGAAGACTCACAGATAGGGACAACGCTAAGAAGAATGGAGCTAGAGAGAAGGACCTATGGTCATAGAAACAGTTGAGACATTGGGATGAGATTAACCGAGAGTGGGATCACTCAGATTTGACCCCAGGCTATCATATTCAAGAAACCACTATGGAAAAAAGTCTAAGTTTAGTAGAGGAGGTACAGTTTACGCACTAAAAACTAAAATGTTTGATTCTACCACCAATAGTCATAATGACAAAGGGATACGCCAAAGGGAGAAATATATAGGCCAGACCAATTGGAAAATCGAGAATAGCAAATACTGGAGAAACCATGACGACATTCAGAGTGTTATCATACCCTAAGTCTGCTTAAGTATAGTAAAGAATTGCCAGAACTGGGTAGTACTTAAGATAGACAAGGGATCGAAGAAGCTGGAGATCGGATACCCCTCCAAATCTGGAACTTTTTGAAATTCCAGATTTGGCTTTTGAATTCCAGTTTTAAACTGGAATTCCAGATTTGCTCTGGAATCCCATTATTATGCAAAAAATCAATAATTCCAGGCATAAATCTGGAATTCCAGTTATAGTCCTGGAATTCCAGAAATACACCTGGAATTCTTTAATGTAATGCTTTTATAATAATGTTTAGCTATTTTATATAAACTTATAAATAAATCTTGATTTTTATCAATATAAATTTTTCTCTTTTTGATAATTACATAAAAATTTAAAGTTTCCAAGGAATTTTTTTAATGAAAAATACTATGTAGAAAAATTCTGTTGAAAGGAAAAAATTTCTTAAACTTAATCTTAGAATTGAATTTTTGGAGGGAAGTTTCCTGTCAAGTAATCTTTTTTTTTTAAATATAATTTTATTCATTTTATATAAAATATTTTAATAAATATTTTCTTACACATTAAATGGCCAAAGATAAGTCAAACATTTTAAGAGTTATATAGATAAATTGCAATTATATTATAATATCATAAATTGAGATATAGAGCAGAATTTTATCATAATCTTTAGTAAAAATTTTTCTAAAACTATTAGAAAATAAGATTATATATTTAAAAATATAATGCTCAACATAAATTTCGATTTTGTAATATTTATTGTGTGGTAGGATAAATTGCTTGAATCTAAAAAATGTGAAAATCATAAAAGGTATTAAAATGTCAAAAAATAATTCCATTAAAAAATATTCTTGACAGTAAACTTCCCTAAAAAAGTTGTTTTATCATAAACCTTGGCAGGAAATTTCCCCCACCCCTTAAATTTTTATTACCATAATTTATATAAATATACCATTTATAATATAATTGCTAGAGGGATATCTTTTAATAAAGTAAACTTAATAGTTAGTATTCATAAAGAGCTGATATTTATTAATAGGTTAGTTTAAATGAATTAAAATGGCAAGCTAAATAAAAAGAATTGTTTTTTAATTTAACTAAATTTTTTCAATAGTTTAACTTAGTTTCAAAAAAACTTATGCACTTTTATTATTATCTAGAATATTTAAATATTATATTTATCCATTAATATTAACCCATTTAAAAGCTTTGTATTTGTTGTTTGATTAATTTTAATTCCTAAAAAAATTTTGAACTTTTGCATTTAAAGTAGTAATTATTTCAATTATATAAATAGAAATTTCTCTTTCAATAGGTTAGGTACATCAAAGCATTATTTTTATAAATATAAGAAAATTATATTGATTTTTAAAAATATAATCAATTTATAATTAATTTTAAAGTTTTTGCAAAAATTTTAATACAAAACAATATGAAAAATTTTATCTATAATTATGAAGTATAAATTTTATTCCAGTTTTAAACTGGAATTCCAGATTTATAACTGGAATTCCAGGTACACATCTGGAATATTTTAATCATATTACGGTTCCAGATATAAATCTGGAACCGATAAGAATTCCAGATTTATATCTGGAATTCCAGTTTAAAACTGGAATTTTAAAAAGTTCCAGATTTGGAGGGGGTATCCCTGGAGATCTATGATTCGAGAAGGTAGATAGGAAGCTTGGCATTAATCCAGAAGTTTGGGAACCAGATAAACGAACTGATGGATGGGATTATGGGACCATCTTACAAGGCAGAGAGCATAGTGAACAAACAAGATGTAAATTAGGTAACCTATCCCCAAGATTGTGGACTGTTAGCCATACTAATCGCAAACACCTAGCACTAGAAATTGCTGGAGAGCCAATATTCCAGATATTCTCAAAGGACTGGATAAACATGCAGAGATACTATTTGATGTTTAACCTTGAGATCGGGTAAAACAAGATGGAGATTGGAAAATCAGGACTCACTATCTAAGAAGAGGAAGCAGAGAGGAATATGGAACAGAAGAGCCTCCTTATCTGGGACCAAGTGAGCGTAGAGATGGGATCAGGAAATGCCAGACAAAACTAATAGGAAGAAGGATGGAAGGAGATGATCTTAAGAAACGAGTGGCAGTCAGAACTAGAATAGTAATTTGAAAAGTTCGAGGGCAACATCAGTGAACTGAATGAGAGCATGTCAGAGTTGGAGAATGTACTATTTAGCGACAAATCAAGTCATCAACCAAGGAACGAGGATAAGCAAGAGGCAGTCAATGGAATAGAGATCGCCCAAATCAAACCAAGAGAGGCAAAAGGAGAGGCAGACGAGGATACAAATATAGAGGAAGGTGCCATAGACAACCAGGAAGAATTGGGACAAAAGATTCAAAAGTGAATGAGCGGAGAACCGCATCAATTTGCAACCTACACTGAGAAGAATTCTCAGCAATTAAATCTATATATACGAAGTTGTTGTATTTCGTACATTTTAATTAACCTCAAGTTACTAACTAACTAACTACTCTTCATCATTAATAGACCACAAAAGCTTGCTTTATTTATCTCTCAATAAATTAATAACCACAACCACTAACTTCCCTACATATAAAAGAACTTATAAAACTCATTGAGGGGATTTGGTGTTTTTATTTATAGATCACAATGACCTCGAAAACAGTGGCCAGGTGATAACGAATCTGGTGAGTTGAGGGGTGGTCGTGGTCACTGCTCTAATTTGACGTCATTCGACGAATAAACAGTGAAATCATGCATTTTCAAGTGATGGTCACGTGGTCACCGTGGTCTTGGTCATGGTCACGATATTCACGGTCATGGTCACGAGGACCACGGAGGCAGTGACCACGTAACCACGTATATGGTGAGTTAAGGGGTGGTCGTGGTCACTGCTCTATTTTGACGTCATTCGACGAATTAACAGTGAAATCATGCATTTTCAAGTGATGGTCACGTGGTCAACGTGGTCATGGTCATGTTCACCATGGTCACGGTCTTGGTAATGAAGACCACGGAGGCAGTGACCCCTGGTGAGTTGAGGGAAGTTCGTGGTCACTGCTCCATTTTGACGTCATTCGACGAATTAGCAGGTAAATCATGCATTTACAAGTGATTGTCACATGATCAAAGTGGTCAAGGTCATGGTCACCATGGTCACGGTCTTGGTAATGAGGACCACAGAGGCAGTGACCCTGTGACCACGCATCAGGTGAGTTGAGGGGTGGTCGTGGTCAATGCTCTATTTTGACGTCATTCGAAGAATTAACAGTTAAATCATGCATTTCAAGTGATTGTCACGTGGGCACCGTGGTCATTGTCATAGTAACCATTGTCACGGTCATGGTCACGAGAAGAATGGAGACAGTGAACAAGTGACCACGTATCTGGTGAGTTGAGGGGTGGTCGTGGTCACTGCTCCATTTTGACGTCATTCGACGAATTAACAGTGAAATCATGCATTTTCAAGTGATTGTCACGTGATCACTAAGGTCAATGTCATGTTCACGAGTAGCACGGGATCAGTGACCACGTGACCACGTATCTGATGAGTTGATGGTGATAGTGGTCACTGCTCTATATTGACGTCATTCGACGAAATAACAGTGAAATAATGCATTTTCAAGAGATAGTCACGTGGTCACCAAGGTCATTGTCATGTTAACGAGGACCACGGAGGCAGTGACCCTGTGACCACGTATCTGGTGAGTTGAGGGGTGGTCGTGGTCACTGCTCCATTTTGACGTCATTCGACGAATTAACAGTGAAATCATGCATTTTCAAGTGATGGTATTGTGGTCACCGTGATCCTAGTCACGATGGTCACGGTCATGGTCACGAGGACCACGGAGGCAGTGACCACGTGACCACATATCTGATGAGTTGAGTGGTGGTCGTGGTCACTGCTCTATTTTGACGTCATTCGACGAATTAACAGTGAAATCATGCATTTTAAATGACTCACGGTCACGTGGTCACCAAGGTAAATTTCATGTTCACGAGGAGCACGGAGGCAGTGACCACGTGATTATTTATCTGGTAAGTTAAGTGGTGTTAGTGGTCACTCCTCTATTTTGATGTCATTCGACGAATTAAAAGCGAAATCATGCATTTTCAAGTGATGGTCACGTGGTCAACGTGGTAATGCATAGTCACCATGGTCACGGTCATGGTAACGAGGACCACGGAGGCAGTGACCACGTGATCACGTATCTGGTGAGTTGAGAGGTGGTCGTGGTCACTGCTCTATTTTGACGTCAATCGACGAATTAACAGTGAAATCATGCATTTTCAAGT
>ARYC01006130.1:0-44815 GCA_000711775.1 Oxytricha trifallax
TAAATATCTAAGAAGCGGTGAAACCTGGTAAGCGTTTTCTCCAGACTCCCTTTTAATTGTTTACAGGAAGCAGATCTCTGCGAGCTCTGCGGAGGATACTATTAGTTTACTAGGCTCTTATCTCGTATGCATCTTGATTGCAGTGAGATGTGGAATAAGGGGTGAGGTGGTTTTTCGGAGTTTTTCTAGTTCACGATTTGCCACGTCAACTCACTTCAGATACGTCTACGTCACCACTAAAATTGATGGTTTGATTTAGGTATTAAACAGTGAATTGATAAATATTTAATTTTGAGTATAACTCATTAATCATCAAAATCTTAATTGAATAAATATTAAAATTTTATTCATAACTTTTAGTTTAATGTTATTAATGCTCATGGAAGAGCTCCATGGAACGTCTCCCAAGCATTCATTATTTTAAAAATAAGTATTTTCAATATATGAATATGCATAAAGTTAAAATGTCAATATAAATCATTTTTTACTTTTGAAAAATACATTACTATAGTATTTTAATGTCATTACATATTCTTTGATTAACACTGAGTTGTATGATGAAGAAAATGATGAACTTGTCACTCCAGATCTTAGCGCTCAAATTTTTAAATTTGTAAGAAATAAATAATTTCATTAAAACATTGAAATACTTTAGTTTATGAATTATATCAAACAATTATAAGGGTGAAAAACATTATTAGGTAAATTTGCTTTACATTTCTATTTAATCAAGTTATGATTATTAGGTACTCTACCCCTCATTTTACCTGGCTTGCGGTGAAATGATCATTAATTATAAAATGTAATAAGTTGATATTAAGAGCAATAAATAAATATGAACAGATATTTTAAATAAAAGGAAGATAAATAATAACATATTGATATTTACTTTAAAATAACCTATTCGTTAACTTGACATCTTAAGTTTGTTTGTTTTACATAGAAGGAACTGTTGTTTATCAATTACTATGAAAAATATAATTATTTAAATTTCTTTTTAGTAAAAATAACAGTTCAAATTTATGTTTAGAATTTATTTTTAATTTTTTTAATTTATAATTAAGGTGTTCATTTTACCGCAAGGCAGGTAAAATGAGGTAGAGAACATAATAATCAGAATTTATGTAAATAAATGTAAGAATGTTGATTTACTTAGTTATCTCACCAATAATTTACTATATTTGCTAATTCTTTACATATTAAAAATTTAAGCATTAATTTTATTGAAAAATATATATATTTTAAAAAATTTTGTTCTTGGTTGACTAAATTACTGGCTCTTACATTGATTATTAATTATTTGTTTTTATTAACTAATTTACTTTTAATTTTAAAGGGTAATTAAAATCATCATTTTTATCATAAAAATACTTTAAATGATAGAATATGAAATGAAAGTTTGAGAAATTTAATAGTATAATTGCAATAATCAAAATTATTGTATTAAATTGTGAAATTTTATTTAAATCATACACCACAGAATCAGATCTTAACATTAGAACTCTTTTGACTGATTCTGACCCATATTATCTAGGTATCGCCGCTCTTTATAATTGAAATAAGAGTGTAAAATACTAATTTTTAATTCTTTTATGTATATATTTATTTTATTAATTCTCTTGCACTTCAAAGATATATTGCTAAACATATAATTTAAAAGGGAAATTATAATATTTTTTAATTGTATTTCCTTCAAAAGTTAATTTAAAAAAAACTTTGATTCATTAAGACAAAAAATTATTGTCAATAATTATTGATTGGAATATTTCGATTGTAATAAAAAAAAGATATTTTAAAAAATAAATTTTCCCTAAACGGCATATTCTTTTAATACTATTGTAAAAATATGAATTTTATTATGTATTATTTAAAACTAATTTTATTAAAAATTTATATTCAATTATTTAAAGTGTAAATTATGATATATATTTATAATTCAAATTAATTTTACTAATTTATTTTGAATAAATATAAACGTTAATTAATTGAATACGATTATTCAGAAATTATGGTTTACTAATTGATTAAAAAGACAATAATAAGAAATTTGGGCATTATATATTCTTACCAATATTTAACAATAGCATATCAAGCAAACTAAGTAATATTAAGTATCTATAACTTTTATCATAAAGTTATAGATATGTTTATTATGAAAGTAAATGAGTAAAAGGTTAAAAAAGGATAATTAAAAAAGTAATTACTATTTTAAAAAATGGCAAAACAATATATAAATAAAAGGTCTGACATGTTATATATTAAAAATTTAAGCTTTTTATTCAATTTTGAATGTGTGAATTCTTAGGGCAAATATATAAATCAATAAGAAACTATCAAAATAATAATTAATAAATAAGGTTATTCTAAAGAAAATTTATTTTGATAAAATAAAGTTTTCATGGTTAAGAAAAAAAAAATTTTTTTTCTCTTTATATTTTATATCTATGTGTTCCGACCAAGACCCGTACCCCTCTTCTAAAAAATACCCCCTTCACACTCGTACCCCCCGTACCCCTCCCGTGCCTTCCTCCATAAAATCCCCCATTTTATATGAAATTTTTTATCCGCGCAGTCTGAATCGATTTCCTTCATGACATCTCGTCATCATATATAGATAATTTTTAAATGAAATATCATAAATTTTTGAAAATTTATTCTTTGCTTAATAACCCATAATAGCATATTAATTTCATATTTTTTTAATTTTTCAACTCTCGCCATTATTTTTTGATTACACTCTCATAGGGAATTATTTATTTTATGAGTAACACATTGATAAACCTAATCTAATTTTATTTTAAATTGATAATTATTTAAATTATTATTGTTATTGTTATTGCTAAAGATGTCTACCTGATCTCAAAAGAAGCTCACATCCGACGACTTAGAGATGAAAAAAAACAAACTTAAAAACATCTCTAAAAAAAAAGAGAAAGAATAAAAAAAGATCAGTCTGAAGTGGTTGGCACGCTGACAGGTCCAGGCAAGGGACATGCCCCCCAAGGACCACCCTGACAAAGGCCGCGCCCAGGTAGAGTCGGGGTCCAAAGAGGCAAATCGGGACATGGGAGGAGATGACAAGGGACAAGACCCCCGGGAACACCCTATGAGAGGCACATAGATCCAAAAGGCCAAAGTCGCTCCCCCTACTGAAGAAATAAGACAGATAATGACTATTTGAATAAGAAAAATTTTGCACCTTAAGACTAAATACAACTAACTAATTTATATACGCTCAATAATAATAACAATAGCAATAGCAATAACAATAACAATAATAATTATATATTTAATACTAGAGATCTTTATTTCTAGTTTTCCTATTCACCTTACCTTAAGTTATTCATCATCATCATCATCATCATGATAATTATTTATAAAGTACTATATATAATTCTTAATATCTTTGGGTGATGGCCCTCTGCGATGGTCGCTAAAATTTTTTTTCTATATTTTTCTTAAATATTCTAAAAATCATTAAAACATCAAAGTAACTTGTCATAAGTCATTAATAAGCTTCAATATGACTTATAAAAGCAGTCTATAACAACAAAAAATATAATATCTTTTATCAATAACATTATAAAATACATTCAATTATGAAATAATATTACTAATTTTATTAAATATTTTATGATTATAATATTTATTTTATCACAAATTTATATTCTAATATCATGATTAGATGTTATTATTCCGACAAATACAACCATTTAGCTTAATGATATATAAGATGACATAAAACATTAATGTTTTGTCGGAATAATAACATCTAATCATGATATTAGAATATAAATTTGTGATAAAATAAATATTATAATCATAAAATATTTAATAAAATTAGTAATATTATTTCATAATTGAATGTATTTTATAATGTTATTGATAAAAGATATTATATTTTTTGTTGTTATAGACTGCTTTTATAAGTCATATTGAAGCTTATTAATGACTTATGACAAGTTACTTTGATGTTTTAATGATTTTTAGAATATTTAAGAAAAATATAGAAAAAAAATTTTAGCGACCATCGCAGAGGGCCATCACCCAAAGATATTAAGAATTATATATAGTACTTTATAAATAATTATCATGATGATGATGATGATGATGAATAACTTAAGGTAAGGTGAATAGGAAAACTAGAAATAAAGATCTCTAGTATTAAATATATAATTATTATTGTTATTGTTATTGCTATTGCTATTGTTATTATTATTGAGCGTATATAAATTAGTTAGTTGTATTTAGTCTTAAGGTGCAAAATTTTTCTTATTCAAATAGTCATTATCTGTCTTATTTCTTCAGTAGGGGGAGCGACTTTGGCCTTTTGGATCTATGTGCCTCTCATAGGGTGTTCCCGGGGGTCTTGTCCCTTGTCATCTCCTCCCATGTCCCGATTTGCCTCTTTGGACCCCGACTCTACCTGGGCGCGGCCTTTGTCAGGGTGGTCCTTGGGGGGCATGTCCCTTGCCTGGACCTGTCAGCGTGCCAACCACTTCAGACTGATCTTTTTTTATTCTTTCTCTTTTTTTTTAGAGATGTTTTTAAGTTTGTTTTTTTTCATCTCTAAGTCGTCGGATGTGAGCTTCTTTTGAGATCAGGTAGACATCTTTAGCAATAACAATAACAATAATAATTTAAATAATTATCAATTTAAAATAAAATTAGATTAGGTTTATCAATGTGTTACTCATAAAATAAATAATTCCCTATGAGAGTGTAATCAAAAAATAATGGCGAGAGTTGAAAAATTAAAAAAATATGAAATTAATATGCTATTATGGGTTATTAAGCAAAGAATAAATTTTCAAAAATTTATGATATTTCATTTAAAAATTATCTATATATGATGACGAGATGTCATGAAGGAAATCGATTCAGACTGCGCGGATAAAAAATTTCATATAAAATGGGGGATTTTATGGAGGAAGGCACGGGAGGGGTACGGGGGGTACGAGTGTGAAGGGGGTATTTTTTAGAAGAGGGGTTCGGGTGGGAACGGGTCTCGGTCGGAACATCTATGCTATATCTTTCTCATTTAATCATTAAGATTTATATTAGCTTTTTAATTTCTTATAATAATTATTAATATTTTTGATTGAAAAAAGTATTTCATCTCAATTTCTATAATACTGACGCCGATGTTTTTTTTTAAAACCTTTTTGTTCTGAAATAATTAATTTAATTTAAAAAATTATTGAAAAAATTTATTTAATACATCTTTAAAAAATTATTAGAAATATCTAATAATGTGAGAAATATTATAAAGTAATATTTTATAATTAAAATATTCAAATAAAATTATAGAATATTTTTACTTGTCCTAATTTATTTTATGATAAGTAAAATAATTTTAATTTTTTAAGACCAAAATTTTTATATATAATTTGACTTAAATTCTAAACTATATAAATCTTTAATATTTTTTGGATAAACAAATAATTCTCCTTTTTATTTTTTTAATAGATATAATTATTTTATTAACTATATGATTCATAAAACTTTTCCTGAAACTCATGTGTTACTTAAAATATTGAGGGGGAAGTTTCTAGGATTTTTGTATTGTTTTAATTTCTAATGGAAATATCTTGTTCTTAAAATTTTGTAAATTTCTTAAATTCCTTGCTTTGATATTATTCTTTTTATAGATAAACTCAATGAGACTTTTGAATTTAGCATATGAATGGTTTCCATTAAATATATATACCTATGGCCTTAATTGATTTATACTTTTTTTGCTATTAATTTCATCTTTTTACATGTATTTTCGTTATTATAATGACTCTGATTTGCTCAAATGTAAAATGAATCCAATTCAAATTTGATTTGCTCTATTTCTACTTTATAGACATTTTACTACATTTAATTATACTTTTTTAAAAAGATTTTTTAGAGATCCAATACTTATATCCTTTCTTATGAAACAATGAGACTCTCCTTAAAGAAAATACTTAATTTTTTATTTCCCCAAAAATAATGTTATAAGCAAAGGATACTCAGATGTCACAGAACTCGGATATAAATTAAATTGAAATTTTTATTAATTTTAATGTGAATTAGTTTCAAAATTATTTAATTTTAAGAAATAAAAAAATTAATAATATTCAACTCTAATATTTTGGATTAAATTATGTAATAATTTATGACTTAAATATAATTTATCGGAGTTTTAGAAGCATAAGCATCTGCTTACGTTAAATAAGTTCTCTTTAACCAATTCTTTAAAAATAAAAAATTATTGTCAAATTATCATTTAATTTAAGATTCGCCATGAATTATTTTTATTTAAATATTATATATATAAATAAAAACAATAAATAATAAATATCTAAAAATATTTCTTTAAGATGAAATCAAATATAATCTTTTTTTAATATTTTTATATTGAATTAGAAATTGAATGCAATACTAAATTATACAATATAATCCTATCTCTTATTTTCTGATAAAAGCACTCTATATTTAAAGATAAATGTAAACAAATACATCTTCGTAATTTATGATTTAATTTTTTAATTATTTCATAAAAGAATTCCAAAAAAGTGCTTTAAACGAATAAAAGATTGAATTTTAGTCTATATTTTAGTATTGAATTAAATTTTTAATTTAATATGATTAAAAAAATAGTATATTTAAATTCATCTTTTGTGATAAAAATAAAAAAGTTATTTATTAAACAAATAATTGATTTTCATTGATCAAACATTAATATTTTACAATTATAATTATTTGTGATTTAATATTTCTCGCTTTTAAAGTATTTTGATATAAACAGAATAATTAAGAATAGTGAATAAAATGATTTTAATTTAAAAATAAAATTCAATTTAAACCTTGAATATTTGTAGAGATAAACTATTTCAATTAGATATTTGAATTTACATTTCAAATTAACTGTTTAAAATAAAATAAATTTTTTAATTTTTGTAAAAAAAACTTATAATGCTTAATTTTTAAAAATCTAATAATCAAATCATAGTGAAAAACTAGTAAAAATTAAAAACATTAGAATTATAATAAATATCATTGATTATTATAATTTGCAAGATTAATTAAAAATATAGGGTTGTAAACAATGACATTTTTGGTTTAGTACACAACAACTCAATCGATAACTTCCACCCATCTTAAAATCATTAAATTGATAAATTAAACATTAATATATGTTATGATCCATTTTTAAAAATTTATTTTAATTATAATAGATTAATTAATTATAAGATAAACGAATTATGGCTTTTTAATTTAATAAATTTAAAAAGTTATTTTAGATATCTTTCTCCTACACACCATTAATTATTTCCTAAAAATAATTTAGTTTTGCTTATAAATATTAAAAAATATAGCTTTCATTAATAAGAAAAAAAATCATAATTAATATAGTTAAAAGAAGATATTATTAAAAATAATATTGAAATATTGTAAGAATAAATACGATCTGGTAAATTAAATAAAAATTAAATAAATAATTAAAATCGTGGCAGTTAACTTTCTGGAAACCTAGACAATATGTAAGGTACTTGTTCGATAGAGAATTAAAAATCAGCTTGAATTTTACTAATGGCAGTACTCCTTTATCGTATATCTGAAGCGATATAACTCGACATTCAATAAAAGCTGTGACTTTTTACATTTTTCCAATAAAAATATAATTAAAGCTAATATAATTAAAACATTAATACAATTCAAACTGATTATAAAAAAGTCACTTAATATTAAATTACTATATTTATTTATTATAGGAGTCGGCAAATTAAAAAATTTGCCGACGCATGTTGGGGATTTTCAAATTATTAAATTTATATATTAATTAAACACAAACTCATGATTCAAAAATCAATTAAAATTTTGTAAATCGTTTTAGATTTATACTTTTCTTTAAGGAATTCAAATAACACCCTTAAGATATTCTATAATATTACAGGAATACATTTGAATTTGGAAAATTAATTATAATTAAATTAAATATAAATCAAAATCGTGGCAGTTAAAGTTAACCAATTTGAACTGGGCTCTTTCGATAGAGAATTCAAAATTAGCTGGACTTTATTATTGGCGGTACTATTTTTTCGCATGCCTGAAGCGAGATAATTTCACTTTAATTAAACTCATCTAAATTCATTAAATTATACCCTCACATTAAAGTGAAGTTATCTCGCTCCAGGGATGCGAAAAAATAGTACCGCCAATAATAAAGTCCAGCTAATTTTGAATTCTCTATCGAAAGAGCCCAAGATCGTTCAAATTGGTTAACTTTAACTGCCACGATTTTGATTTATATTTAATTTAATTATAATTAATTTTCCAAATTCAAATGTATTTCTGCAATAATATTTTTACGGAAGGTTTATCTTAGTTTTATTCTTTTTTTAGTTTTCTAAATTCTATAAAGATTAGTATAGATCCTTAAGGATTTCTCATTATCAAAAGGGATTTTTAATACTAAATTAACTCATATTACTTAATTAATCTATGATAAATTAATAAAAATATAGAAAACGCCTGAATGCGTCGGCAAATTTTGAAATTTCCCGACGACAAGATTTATGAATTTTAAATTTAATAAATCAAGAATAATCAATAAAGGACTTGAATAAGATTAGATTTAATTTATTATTTAAATTAAGATTATTTATATAAATAAATAAAAATGCCAATTAATATGGCTATTATAGATTATTTTTGCCATTAAAATCAACTAAACAAATTACCCCTAATTAATGTCGAGCTATCTCGCTTCAGGGATACGATAGACGGGTATCGCCAAGAGTAAATTCCAGCTGATTTTAAATTTTCTATCGAACAAGTACATTATACATTGTCTAAGTTTCATGAAAGTTAGCTGCCACAAATTTCATTATTAATTATTTAATTTTATTCATTTTCCCAAATCGTATGTATTCCTACAATACTAGATTATTATTTTAATTTAGGCTCATTTTAAAAACATTTTTGTGAATTTAAATTAAATAAACTTTCTCACTATAGCCAAACTTCTTTGAAAATCAACTAATTCTAAAATTATTTGTAATTAAAATCAAAATTTTTAAAATAAAACATTAAATAAATTTAAAGATTTTATATTAGAATGGTTTTTTCTTCAAAGTAAAATTTTTTAAAAAATATAAATACCATTCAACTCTTATGGAACTGACAGAATTGTAGAGACAACAGCAATTTGTCTTAGGGGTCTAAGTGGATGAAATATTTTTTTCTCAAAAACATCAAAATCAATAAGTCAGTGCATGATCAATTTTTTTACATTATTGATATCTTTTATCATCCTACCCCACATAAAAAGTATATTATTAACAGAAATTTATGTCGCAGCTTCTGAATCGAACTCCTTCATGAAATTTCGATCATAAGACTATATAATATCATTACAAAAATATTTTTTCTCTGCGACAAATATTTGTTTAAGTTAAACAATAAATATTATTTCATATTTTAATTTATAATTAGTCAGTAAGCAATAAAATTGGGGATTAAAAACATAATTATTATTCGATAAATTTTAATTTGTGTGGAGTTAAAAAATTCGTACACACTGATTTAGTATTTTAAAAAAAGACAATTAATTGACTCAATGGTTATTATAATAAGACCAGACAAATTAAAATTTATCGAATAATAATTATGTTTTTAATCCCCAATTTTATTGCTTACTGACTAATTATAAATTAAAATATGAAATAATATTTATTGTTTAACTTAAACAAATATTTGTCGCAGAGAAAAAATATTTTTGTAATGATATTATATAGTCTTATGATCGAAATTCATGAAGGAGTTCGATTCAGAAGCTGCGACATAAATTTCTGTTAATAATATACTTTTTATGTGGGGTAGGATGATAAAAGATATCAATAATGTAAAAAAATTGATCATGCACTGACTTATTGATTTTAATGTTTTTGAGGAAAAAATATTTCACCGACTTAGACCCCCTTCCCTTTTTCTTTAAGCCATTATTAACGACTTCAACTTAAATACAAACACTTATGGGGTAGAGCTTTACTTACAAATTATGTATGTTTAAAATTCTGAACAAAAACTATTATTTCTATAAAATATTTAAAATGGAAAAAATGCTATAATAATCTAATATGAGAATTAAAAATCTAAAATTATATTATTACTATTTATTCTGCAATTTTTTTAATTCGATAAATTTAAAAGTAAATTATTAGAATTAATCCAATTTATCATATCTTTGCTATTAAAGTTTTAATTTTAATTATTAATTTTTTTAACAAATGATAAATTAATATCTCTCAATTCATTTGAGCTTTAAAATTATAAAAGGGAAAGAAGTAGAAATTTAATTGAGGACATTCAAAATCCCAAAACTCTTTCATAAACAGTTGATCGATTGATAAAAAGAGACTTAAAGGCAAAATTGTTTAGGGTTTATGTAGGGGTTAGTAGTTTAAATTTTAATAATTTAAATAAGTATATAAGAATCTTTTTTATGAATTCACTCGAGCAGTTTTTAGGTGTCATTTACCAACTTCTTACACTAAATTTCTCCTCTCCAACTTATATTTAATCGATTTTATGCTCTGCTCTATGGTTAGACTAAATGAATATTTACAATTTCATTTCTTTCATTTTACATTTTATCTTATCCTTGTTTAGATACATCTATCTTCTATACTTTGAATTTTTCTCTCTTTAAAGCGATTGTAGTCATTTCATGTAATATCGAATTCTAATATTATTTATAGCTTTAATTGGCCTAATATCCCATTTAATACAACCATCACTCCTGTCCTCCTTTTCTTGAAAGTATACAGGAGTTAGTTCCTCGATTTTTACCAATTTTTGAAGCTTCAACTCAATATGATCATGATCTATGGAAATCGATTATTACTACTATGAAAGATGTGAAGCATTATATTTTCAAGCTTTAATTTTCGTGTACTCATCCTAAAGAATGAAACTCTTCTCTGCATTCTCAAACATTAATAAGATTAAAGAGATTGCTTCTTTAGATCCTTAATTTTGAATGTAGCTTACATGTTGTTTAGTAAAGAGGGAGACGAAAAGCTACATTATCTCGAGGAAGCAGAAAAATTTCGTAAAGCTCTATTTTAAATATGATGTGTCGATCTTTTGTTTTAGTTATAGATTGGTACTTATTCGATTTAAAACTATTCATCATATAAAAGTAGTTGAATGGAAAAAAACCTTGTAAGTGAACGGCTATTTTTTTTATTTATGAACTTTATCTCTAAACTTGTCCTTTGACGTTAAAATATTTACTATGATGTTTTTATAGGTCAAAAAAGAACAAACTTACTTATTTAACATTCATTAACTATCATTTCTTTAAAAGGTTTTCTAGTGCTTTCAAGGAAAGCCACATTAATTATCAATTAAAACATTTAGTTATTATAGTATTTAAGTTATAAAAAACAATAGATATTTATAAACCTTGAAAATCAAAAATTAAAAAAGTTTTTTATTATAGACAATATAGTACTAACGAATTAATTTGTTTATTCTCTAATTTTTGACAAATAAAATTAATTTTAATGTCTGGGCAGGAAACTCCCCACCCCTAAAAAATTGACTAATCTTAAACAATTGATAAACTGGAATTTTTTATTTATGTCTAATAATATTTTAAAACCAACAAAATTACAATTACTTATTTTTTAATTAAATACTAATTTATTTTTTGTAATCATAGGAAGTAATCGAAACCCCAAAACCCCTTAATGAGGTTTATAAGTGCTTTGATTTGTAGGGAATTTGTTAGGGGTTGGGGTTATCAATTAAATGCGAGACAAAAATAGCAAGCTTTTGGGGTCTATTTATGAAGAAGAGTATATAGATTTAGTGTTTAAACTGCAATATGGATGTGATATATACAGTGAATAAGTCAAACCTGTACTTAATTATAAGTCAATTGCACTGCTCTTAAAGAGAAGTCCTTCAACTGTTCACTCCCACTGCCTTATAGCTGTATAACTAAAGCAATAATAGCTGAATTCAATGCCTTAGAGGAAGTCAAAGTTTCAATAGAAGCATATAGACTATCTTATTAATGAAAAAACTTTGAAGTATTGGGCTCACTTCTCTCTTGACCAACGAGCTATTATGTTTCCCCGCCAGTTCCCTGAGTTGAAGATCTCTGCATAGTCTGTTGCTAACATTTATAAGCGAAATGGTATCTCTTACAAAGGTGTGAATCGTATCAAGAGAGTGATTGATTTCACTCTGCCATTTTACAACAACAACTTAAATTATATTTATAATAAAATGCAGAGAGCCTAATAAAATAATATTAAGTTTATACATGCTGACGAGGCTGAGTTTACCTTCAACACTTTCATCTAGAAGTCTTGGTATAAGAGGCATAGTAATATAGAAGTATATGACTAGAAAGTCAAGGTATAAACGATGGCAATTCTTGGAGTAATTAGTGAAGATACTGGTTTAGAAACTTATGTTATTCATCCTCGCTCTATTAAGACAGAGCAGTATATAAAGTTCTTAGAACAGCTGGGAGAGAAGTACCCTGAATAAGAGATAATACTGTTTGTTGATAATCTTTCTGTTCATAAGACTAAAGAAACAAGGAAGAGTTATGAACAACTTAGAATAACATCAGTGTTCAACGTACCTTACAGTCCAAAGTTTAATGGAATTTAGTTCTACTGGGGTATATTAAAAGGCCATTACAAGAAGCTGCTGCTCTACCACTTGATGCATGACCTACCTATTGATACAGTTGACTTTATTAAAAGCTCAGCCAAGAGAGTAGATAATTTATTGGCTTAAAAGTGTGCGAAAGAAGGGAGAGTGAATGTATATAAATAAGTTTTAGAGTTAAGCTAATGAATATATAAGTCACATTTAGAATTCTTTAGAGGGAGCTGGCTTCTCTTTCTTTTCTTCTATTTCTTGCTTCCCTCCTCCTAAGTTTCTTCTCTTGCTGCCAGCTCCTGCATCTATGTTCATCGACTCTGGAGGCTAAATAATTGAATAAAGTCTCTTGCTAACTTCAATTTTTGTCTGCGACTTTCGCTCTCTGTGAAGCTTGCTCTATTCCTTCATCAAGAAGATGCCAGTTCCAGATTTTTCTAAAGAGTTAAGCTAAAAATCTTACTAGAAATATAAGGGTGCTTCTGCAGCTCTGATAGCCAGCCCGCACTTATCTTGATCCCTTGCTTATCCTTATCTTCTGAAGAGATGCTGTACCTCTTCTTATGAGATTCTTGAATAATTTCTTTCAAGTAATCACCTTTTATTGTTGCAAGTATGCCAAAGAAATAGTTTCTTTCAGGTAGTTTATTTGACAACTACTTCTTAGTAGGCAGGAACTGCGAAACTTCTGGGTCGTTCATAGCATCATCATATAAGTTAGTCACTGAGATTTCATGATAGTTTGGAATCTCTGCAAACTTTACATCTTAAGTTTACAATGCTTTCTTCTCTTCGCAGAGTATGGCTCTTAAAAATGAAATTTTAGTACATTCCATCGTTGGCAGAACAAACCAACTACATAATCAAGATTAGCCACTTTGAGTTCATTACCTTGCAGCACCAGGTAGCGATGCAAATCCTCCTTGCTTCTAAATCTTTGAATCAATTCTTGTGCTTGCACTCTTTTCATTGCATCATTCATTGACTCCAACTTGCTTACAGATCTAAGAAATGATATTCAAATTTAAGTTTATTGATTTCAATTATATACCTCTGTAAAACTTACTATTAAATATGGGCATCCTATAGGAGGTCAACCTCTAAGAAGGATATGGAGAAGGTTTAGAGAACTGGTTGAAAAAATGAGAGATTGATATCAATTTCTACTGTTATAGTTACATATTTTTAAATTTAAATTGGTACGTACTTAATTAGGAGCAACTCCTAAATGCTAGTACTTAATTAGGAGCACCCTAATTTATCATATAATGACAAAATACCTCCTAAAGCAGTACGTACTTAATTAGGAGCAGCTCCTAAATTGGTACGTGCTATAATCAACTTATTATTGAAAGTTAATATGGTTACTTTATCACCCAGATTTAGAGCTGGATCGTCTCTTAGCATTCATATTTCTTCTATAATAATCTAAAAACTTCCCTTGAAACTTGTAGGCTTGCAAAGCTCTCATATAAGCTCCAGTTATAGAGGCAGTTTTATAATTTTAAATTCAAATTTAAATATGAGCGCTAACATTTTAAGAAAAACAACAACACTTCCATAAAACTAAATGAGACTGACCTTTGGCAGCAATAAAAAATGTGATAACTGTGAGATGAACTCACATAAGGAACTACCTGAGCTATCACTTGAGGTCTCTGTTATTAAAATAGAAATTAATAATAGAAAATAAATGGCAAACAAGTGAGTGGGAGACAGAGAGGAGGAGAAAGGTATTAATGAAATGCCTATACAAACAGAAGAAGTAGAAGTATACTTTTGTGAGTAGTGTGAGAGAGACTTCGCTCATAAATCTAGTTGGTATAGGCATATGAAAGAGCATAGAGAAGCCAAGCCAACTATATACTTAAAGCACGATAAAATCGACGGAAAGTATGAGTCCTTCGAGTGCCATAAGCAGTATGCTCATACAAGAGATTTAAGGAAGCATCTTTTAAAAGCTCACAAGAAAGATTTAGAGATTGAAAAGCATGAAGATGAATTGAAGCTACTGAACAAAAGAAAAAAAAGAGAATCCTCGAAAATTGTAGAGCTTGAACAAGCTAGTGAATCAGAATATGTGAGGAAATCACGCAACCTACTAGCATCCGAAATCACAAAGATCATGATTAAAATTCAATACAAAAAGATTCCTGTTCTTGCCTAAATTGACCTAGACACTTCACTTTAAAGCTACCTTATATCAGAAGAATCCTTTGATAAGAAAGTTATCAATGATCATCAGTATGCATACAAGGTGTATCCCTTCAACTATCTCTTAAGTGATGATAAATACTAGATGGAGTTTACAAATGAGTATCATGTACTCACTCAAGCAAAGTTCAAAGAGTGTAGATACTTAATAAAGTTAGATGCTGTTCTCCTCGCCAAGGATCATGTTGCTTTCAGACTCCCACTCTATGAAATGACCCTAAGAGATTTCATTACAGATCAAAGAAATCATAAGTAGCTTGGATAAATAGCAACTCAGACCATACAAGGTATAAAAGAGCTTCACAAGTTAGGGTTTGTTCACAGAGATTTGAAGCCAGAAAATATAATGATAAACTTCTCACCAATAAGAGAAGCAATAATCGATTTCAATAGAGCCTAAAGAGTGGAAGTATCAAGGCTTGGAACTGTAATGGGAACTCAAGGGTACTATCCAGAAAAAGAAGACTGGAGAGATGGTGACTTTTAATGGGATGTGTGGGCTTTAGCAGCAATAATAATAGAGTGCGATATGCCTCGCAACGATTACTACTCTACAAGGTGTGAGAAGGATGCTAAACAAAGAATAAAGCAATTTATTGACAGAAAAAGAGTATCTCAATCAATGAAACAAATGGCAGAATCAATAATAATAAAACCAAACTCAAGATCAGACATATAAATAGAGCAGATAGAGTTGTGGTTAAGTAAGATAAACTTCAGACCTCTACCACATGATCCTAAAGTGCATTTTGAGTGATTAAATTAAATACATTTACTATAAATTTCACATTAAAACCTATTAATAACCCCAACCCCTAACAAATTCCCTACAAATCAAAGCACTTATAAACCTCATTAAGGGGTTTTGGGGTTTTGAATGTGAATTAAAAAAATTGTAATTTTCTAATAATAGATCTAAATTTTTAAATTAATTTATAAATTTTAATTTTAGAATTAGATTTCATTTTTATTTATCAATATTAAGAGATGTTTTAACATTATAATACTTTAAAAAAATAAGTTTTTTTTCTTCTGAATTATCGATTTTAAAATTTTATTGTAATATATCAATATATATATATTATACTTAATTAAGGTTCCAAATTTTAAATATTTATTTATTTATTTTTACGAAGGTCTTGAATATTTGAGAAGCGAATTGAGAGGAGATAGGTTTGGCTCTTTAATGTCCACTATTGAAACTTATCAAACTTTGATCATGCTTTAATTGAGTAATTTGAATTAATTACATTCATCATCACTAATTCAGTAAAAATAATTATATTTAAATTAATAAATTGTTAAATTCAATTAATTTAAATTGTAAATATGCAAAATATTAAATAATTTATTCATTTTTATCAATTTTTAATTAACTAAAGTTATCATATGTAAATTAGGCTTAAATCCTTGCTTATTTATTTAAAGTATAAATACGGTAAAGTTAATGATATTACAATGATTAATTGTATCATGTCTTTGAAGGAGAGAAATATTTATAATAATGCTTGGAGTTCACAAATCTAAAAAATCTCTTCTTTCATTCAAAAAGAAAAAATATTAAGTGAAGTTTCATGGCTTCTTAGTTTTTTTAGTGTTTATTATGAAATAAAAATAAATTAAAAATTAATAATTACAAATTGATTTTTAAATAAGAATTAAGCTTAGATCAAAGAACATTATAAATTCATTTAAGTCTACGTTTTTGAGTTAGAAATATAACATAATATTCAAATAAGATTAAGGAAAATAATTTGAGAGCAATTGTTCCAACCGAGACCCCCCCTCCCATCCCCCCTCAAATCCCCCTTACCCTTCCTCCCCCCGTCCCCACCCTCAAAATCCCCCTCCACCCTCTCAGACCTAAAACGAGACCCCCCTCCCACCATAACTAGACCCCCTCCCACCTCAACAACATCCCAATTCATATGAAAATTTTGATTCTCGATGTTTTAATCATTTTCCTTAATGACATCTTGATCTCATAATATTATTTTACATAAAATATATCATTTTTAAAAAATATTTTTCCAACAAATCAAATGCTACTCTTTATTAAATTTCTTATTTTACAACTTTCTCTACGTCCGCCTATTTTTTATTTTGATGCTCCCATAGGAAATTTATTAAAAGCATATTTCCATTTGACTCAATAATGATATAATAAAAAATTATGAGCCAACAAACACATATAACTAACTTTATTTAAAAAAGTCAATATAAACACTCTATTAATCTGTATTCAAAATATGATTAATTTTTATAATAAATTTTTTCTAATTTTATATAATTATTACTAATATCTGATAAAATAGATAAAAATAGGAAATTTAAGAAATTCATTTTAATAAATCATATTAAAGAAATATAAACTGCCATGAAATAGGAGTACCATTAATCTTAATTTGATTTAAATTTAAAATCTATTAATTAATTAAACATTTTAATAAATATATAATTAGTGGGCAAGTGGGCAGGTGGGCAGGCAGGGTTATAAGCAGACCACTTTTGTAATTATTATATATATCTTAATATGCATAATATATTAGAGATGCGCAGGCTGCTAAGACCACTAGATATCATACGGAGCTGCCTGAGGACACGGTTCTGGTGCTTTCGAGGGCCAAGCTGTGCTGGTTGTGACGCAACACATGCAGATCTATGTACCAAATGCCCAACTAACTAGTTCCTCGATGAAGACACCGACATCTGTGGTACCTGCCCAGCTAATCTATTTGGAAACACAGATGATGGACTTTGCACCGATTGTGATGGTAACTTTCTCTCTTGCAGCTCTGATGGTACAAACCTTGAAGATGACGAATGTGTCTGCGATACCGAAGAAAACTTCATTGTTGTTGACACCAAAGAATGCGTTGATGCCTGTCCCGAATATTACAAAGATGACGGCGTCTATTGTTACAGTAAGTATCATGTTTGTATCTAACCAACTCTATAGATAACGTTCAAACAGAGATCATTAGTTTTGCGCGTAGCTCATGCTATAACAACCGCCCTGCTAACAGACAGTGCATTTGAGCTCTTGATCAAGGATCCGGGTGGAGACAGTGTACTCTGATTCATTTGTGTATCCGGCTTGGTGGTCTCCGGCATCTTTGTCTCCGTTAGCAGCCTGCGCATCTCTAACATATTATGCATATTAAAATATATATAATAATTACAAAAGTGGTCTGCTTAGGACCCTGCCTGCCCACCTGCCCACGAATTATATATTTATTAAAATGTTTAATTAATTAATAGATTTTAAATTTAAATCAAATTAGCATTAGGCACACTCCTATTTCATGGCAGTTAATACTACTAATATATTTAAAATTATGATTAATTTCTCAAATTTCCTATTTAATCTTTTTATCAATATTAGTAATAATTATATAAAATTAGAAAAATTTATTATAAAAATTAATCATATTTCGAATACAGATTAATAGAGTGTTTATATTGACCTTTTTAAATAAAGTTAGTTATATGTGTTTGTTGGCTCATAATTTTGTATTATATCATTATTGAGTCAAATGGAAATATGCTTTTAATAAATTTCCTATGGGAGCATCAAAATAAAAAATAGGCGGACGTAGAGAAAGTTGTAAAATAAGAAATTTAATAAAGAGTAGCATTTGATTTGTTGGAAAAATTTTTTAAAAAATGACATATTTTATGTAAAATAATATTATGAGATCAAGATGTCATGAAGGAAAATGATTAAAACATCGAGAATCAAAATTTTCATATGAATTGGGATGTTGTTGAGGTGGGAGGGGGTCTAGTTATGGTGGGAGGGGGGTCTCGTTTTAGGTCTGAGAGGGGGTGGGAGGGGGACGTCTCGGTGTGATGGAACAGCAATCAAGACCCTAAATCTAATAATGAAGTTTATAAATCCTTTGATTTTAGGTAATTTGTTAGGATTTTTTGCTTATTAACAGGTTAGTGTGAAATATATAGTATATGTATTTAATTTAATCACTCATATGCACTTTAAATTCATGTGAGAGATTTCTGAAGTTTATCGTACTTAACCATAACTCTATCTGTTCGATGATATGTCTGATCTTGAGTTTGAGTTTGATTTTATTATTATTATTGAATCTGTCATTTTTTAATAGATTGAGAGAATTCTGGTTTTGTCTATGAACTCTTTGACTCATTTTACTTGCACCTTGTAGATTAATGATCATTGCGAGGCTTATCGTACTCTATTATTATAACTAATATAGCCAACACATCCCATTATAATCTCCATATCTCCAGTCTTATCTTTCTGGATTATAGCCTGGAGTTCTAATAATACTTTCAAGCCTTGATAGTTACACTTTTAAGGCTCTGTAGAAATCAATACTCATTACTCATACAGGTTAGAAGTTCAACATTATATTCTCTGGCTTAAGATCTCTGCAAACAAAGTTTAACTTATGGAGCTTCTTGATATTATATATTGTTTAGGTTGCTATTAATTCAAGTTATCTATGATTAATTTGATTAGCTATGAAATCTCTGAGTGTCATTTTAAAGAGTGGTAATCTGAAAGTTACATGATCTTTGGCAAGAAGAACATCATCTAGCTTTATTAAGAATTTTTTTAATCTTAGCCTGACCGAGTACTTAATACTCAATAGTAAACTCCATTTGAAACTTATTATCACTAAGGAGATAGTTGAAAGGATATACTTTGTAAGCATACTGATGATCCTTAATAACTTTCTTATCATAGGAGTCCTTTAAATAAGGTAGTTTTCGAAAGAAGTCTCTAAATCAATCTAAAAAGGTACTGGAATTTTGTTAATAATTATATTTTTATCAAGATTTGAGTTAACTCTGATGCTATATCAATAGTTTTTTATAATGACATTTTAGTAAACATGAATAAAATTCTTTTCCAGTTAACTGTGGGATGTAAAGCAGTTTATACACTGATGTTATTCCTAGTTGTTTATAATTTTTCATTGTCTCTTTAGTTCTATGAAAAAAAATATTATCAACAAATGGTATAATCAAAACCCCAAAACCCCTTAGTGAGGTTTATAAGTGCTTTGATTTGTAGGGTATAGTTGGGGTCTTATTGGGGTTAGTAGAGAAATTAGGCCAATTTACAAAATGAGAAATAGAAATTAGCGAAATTTAGGGTCGATTTATGATGAGAAATATTTAGATTTACTGCTTCAACTTAGGTATGGTACGAGTATTAATATAGATTAAGTCAAACCAATATTGAATTATGCAGCTATTGCAAATCTCTTACACAAGAGTGCCTCTACTGTTAGGTATCACTGCATGTTAGCTGTTTAGCATTTTAATTCTGGTACTTGAAAGCATCCTGCTAGAAAATAAAAGTTCTCACAGCACCATATTGACCACCTCTGTGACTCTAAGACTTTAAAGTATTGGGCACACTTTCCTCTAGACTAGCGAGCTGTAATGTTCATCGCAAGTTTCCTGATATGCGCATCTCTCCTTAGACTATAGCCAACATTTATAGAAGAAATGGTATTACTTTCAAGACTGTCAACAGAGTGAAGAGAGTGATTGATTTTACAGTGCCATTTTATAGTAATAATTAAAATATATATATGATTAAATGCAGAGAGCTATTGATAATAACATCAAGTTCATACATGCAGATGAAGCTGTGTTTACGTTCAACACTTTTATTAATAAGTCAAGGTATAAGAAGTATGATAATATAGAAGTTTATGACTAAAAAGTGAAGGTAGTCACCCATGCAATTTTAGCTAGTATAAGTGAAGATTCAGGCTTAGAGAGTTATGTGATTCACCCTCGCTCTATTAAGCGAGAGTAGTATATAGAGTTCCTACATAAGCTCAGAGAGAAGTATAGCAACCAAGAGATCATCCTGTTTGCTGATAACCTTTCAGTTCATAAGACTAAGGAGTCTAAGAAAGCTTATGAAGACCTAAACTTAACTCCTGTTTATAACGTTCCTTATAGTCCTTAATTTAATGGAATAGAATTCTACTGGAGTTAAATCAAGACTCACTACAAGAAGCTGCTGATGTATCATCTTATGCATGACTTGCCTATCGATACAGTAGACTTGATTCAAAGCAACTGTAAAAGAGTAAGCGTAGATAAGACAACAGCTTGTGCGAGAGAAGGAAGAATGAATGTTTATAAATAAGTTTTAGATTTAAACGAATGAATATATTCACATATTAAATTGGCCCATAAAGGGGTTTGGCTTCTCTTTCTTCTCCTCTTCTTAAGGCTTGCTTGGACCCATATTTCTTCTCTTTGTGCCAGCTCCTGCATCTATGTTCATTTCTTCTAGCTTTTAGACATCTTTATAAAGTCTTTTGCTCACTTCATAAATAGTCTATGACTTTCTCTCTCTGTGAACCTTCGCATGCTCTTTCATTAGGAATATACCAGTTCCAGGTTTCCCTACAAAGTTAAGAATCAAAGATTACTAGAGAGGAATGGGTGCCTCTTAAGCTCAGCGAGCCAGGTCTCGCTTATTAGTATGCCTTGCTCTTTTAATCTTCAGGAGAAATAGAGTAGCGTTTTTAGTGAGCTTCTTCAATGATCTCTCTGAGATAACTCTCTCTTAAAGTGCCAAGAACTCCAAAGAAGAAGCTCCTTTCTGGAAGCTTGTTAGAGACGTGTTTCTTGGTAAGAAGATAAACTACCAACTCTTCATCTTTCATCGCATCCTCGTAGAGATTAGTAACTGAAATTCTGGGTAGTTTGGTATTACTATCAACTTAATTTCACTGTTTTTGAAGGTTTTCTTCTCATCGCAGAGTATAGCTTTTAAGAATGAAATTTTGGTACCTTCCATCGTTGGAAGGAATAAACCCACTATAGTATATGATTAAGTATACGTCACATGCTTACCATGCTAAGTGAGGTATCGATAGAGATCTTCCTTGCTTCTAAATCTTGAGATCATTTCTTAAGCTCCAACCCTCTTCATTGCAGTACTTATAGATTCCATACTTGTTCCTTCTCTTATTATTGAATTTCAAATTTTAATATATAGAGTTCTGGATCCTACTGTAAAAATCTTAGTATTAAATATGGCCATCTCATAGGAGGTCAACCTGGTAAGGATACGTGGAGAAAGCTGGCAGAAGCTGTAACAAACTTCAGAAATGGAGCTCCATTTTAATCAATTTAGTTCCATTAAATTAGTACTAAATTTGTTTAAATTTGATTAGTACCGGTACTAAATTCGTTAAAATTTAATTGGTACAATTTAATAGTACCAAAACTTATTAGTACCTAGTTTTAAACTAATGAGGTTTTAATGGAAAAGTTCCAAAATGGTTCAAACCTAATTGGTACCAGTACCAACCTGAAATTATTCTCAGTTGGTACCAAAATTAAAAATATTAACATAAAATTAGAAAATTTATAGTTATAAACTAAGTATAAATATCATGTCTAACACATAAGAATCAACCATTGTTGTTGCAGTGCCAGCTCCTATACAAAGTTAGTATAGCCAGTGAGGTTTTTACTTATTAATAATAGAAATTTAAAATTGAATTTAAACATGGCGGCTAACTTAAATCGTAAGGCAGGTTCTCTTGGAACAGGTTAATCATTGCTCAACTTTGGCTCCTCCAAGAAACCAGAAGTAATTTATATTGAAAAGGAGGTAGAGCTAAGAGCTCTAGAGTTTGAAGCTGAGGTCTTTAAAATTTAAGTTTAAAACAAGAAGTAGAGTGCTGAGATGGGAGTTTAAACATAAGTTGAATTGGTTGAGGAAGATAAGGAACAGCAACCAATAGAAAAAATGAAAACATATTAATGTGAAGACTGCTAAAATTTCTTCTCAAATGAGTCAAGCTTGAAGAGACACATCAAAGAGGTACACTCTGGTAGAGCTAAGATCTACTTCAAGCATGATAAAGTAGATGGTAGATACTAATGCACTACCTGCATGAAGTCTTATACGCACTCAGCTAAAGTAAAGAGACATATGCAAAAGCATCAACTAAGCGAATTCCTGATTAAAGATGAGGAAACTTAAAAGCTTGTACCTGCTAAAAGAAAAAATAACTCTCTTGATCCACAAATAGAGTAGTAGGAGAGACTTAAGAGATAGAAGCGGTTTGAGTCAATGAACCAACCAGCAAATGGTATGTATATAGCATGCTTATAAGAGAGAGCAATGTATATACCTGCATTAAATGCAGTCGACATAAGCAGCTGTATTGAAAACTATTTGAATATTGACGTACCTAACAAGGTAAAACTTATAGTTGTTGATGAATTCGCATACAAGATATATCCATTCAAGTATCTCATAAAGAACGAGCAATATTAAAATGAGTTTGCAAATGAATACATAGTACTGAGAGAGGCTTAGAAAAGATAATGCAAGAACTTAGCTAAGCTCGACGGAGTTATACTTGGTCATGGTTTTATTGCATTGAGACTCAAGAAGTTTGAAATGACTCAAAGAGAGTATCGCTACCATAATAGATATCCTGATGATTTGAATGAGATACTCACAGATATGACTAAGGGTGTGAAAGAGCTCCATGATCTAGGTATGGTCATAGAGATTTGAAGCCAGAAAATGTAATGCTAAATCTCTGCCCTTTAGAAGTAGTAGTCATAGATTTCAACAGAGCAATAAGACAAGAGATAGTGACTTTAGCTAAGGTTTTAGGCACTCCAGGATACTTCCCTATAAGAGAGAAATGGACAAATGGCTCTGTATAATGCGATGTTTGGGCGGTAGCTGCAATTATCTTACAGTGCGATATGGAAAGTATGTCATACTTTGGAACAAAACATGAGAAATAATCAATAAGTTTGGCTGCTAAACATATTAAGCAAAATGAAATATGCAATGAAATTAAGAAGATAGTTGAGATGGTCATTGAAAGCTCCAGCATATCCACGATAATCATTGGATGATATACTAGAACAACTACAGACTGCTAAATTCAAGAGGTATCACAAAGATAAGCAGATAAAATTTGTTTGAATTAAGTACAGTAATACTAATTAAATATTCATTAAATTCATAAAAAACATGCGTTTCTCTACTAACCCCAATAAGACCCCAACTATACCCTACAAATCAAAGCACTTATAAACCTCACTAAGGGGTTTTGGGGTTTTGAATCTCTTATTCAGGGAAAATTTTCCTCAAATGCTCTAAAAATTTATTTTACTGTTCTGTCTTAATAGAGAGAGGATGAATAAAATAAGTTTCTAAACCAGCATCCTCACTAATACCTCCAAGAATTGCCATTGTTTATACCTTGACTTTCTAGTCATATACTTCTATATTACTATGCCTCTTATACCAAGACTTCTAGAAGAAAGTGTTGAACGTAAAAACAGCCTCGTCAGCATGAATAACTAAATATTATTCTATTAGCTCTCTGCATTTAATTATAAATATAATTTAAGTTATTGTTGTAAAATGGCAGAGTGAAATCAATTACTCTCTGATACGATTTACACCTTTATAAGAGATACCGTTTCGTTTATAAATGTTTGCAACAGATTATGCAGAGATCCTCAACTCAGGGAATTGGCGGTGAAACATAATAGCTCGTTAGTCAAGAGAGAAGTAAGCCCAATACTTCAAAGTTTTTTAATTAATAAGATAGTCAATATGCTTCTAAAGAAACTTTGACTTCCTCTTAGCCTAAGAATTCAACTATTATTGCTTTAATCAAACAGCTATAAGACAGTAGGAGCGAACAGTTTACGGGACACTCTTTATATTGCAGTGCTATTGAGTAATAGATAAGTACTGGTTTGGTTTTTTATAATATATATATATATATATATAACATACATTTCGCAGTTTAAACACTTAATATATATATATTTATATACTCTTCATCATGAATTAATGACCCCAACCCCTTAAAAAATTCCTACAAATCAAAGCACTTATAAAACTTACAAAGGGGTTTTGAGTCAAAAATTGACTTCGAAACAAGATATATTAAATTACTAGTTTTTAATGAGATATTTAATTTTACTTTACTGATCAACCTAGACTTGACTCCTTTTGATACTGATCAAATTATTACTGTTCACAAAAAATAATAAATACTCAAATTTTTTCTAGAAAATGTAAAAAACAATCTAATTAATTAATAAATAAATATAAAAATAAAAGAGTAAATATTTTACAAAATTATTATGCTAATTTATTTATGTCATAAAAGTTGCTTAAAGGTATGACCATATTTGAATATTTTTTAAAAATATCATATTAAATTATGAAATCGAATTTATAACAATATATTATTTTTGAATCAGCAATCTTTTATTGTTTTTTTTTAAACGTACGAAACCTAAAAGATCTCTTAAAATCACCTCTTTAAGAATGAAAATATGATTTATTTTACTTTAAAGCCTCCATTTTAAGTTTATCATATAATTTTATCCTACAAATTCATAATTCAAATATAAACTTAAATAAAAATATTTTTTCTCAAATTGTCTCAATTGTAGAAGCAATTGAGATATTTCAATTTAATTTATTTAAGTGCTAACATTAAGTTTTCAAATCATCTGTGATAAATTTGCATTTTTGTTACCATTAAAACCCCTTATTTAATTTGTTTTTGGAAGACAACTAAATTTTTAGTGTGAAATTTTATATAATCATATTTTTTATCTATAATTTCACTTCTAAGGTTTTAAGAACAATTGTTTTACAACATATTCATAGATCTTATAATAATTTCTGCCAAACTTTATCTTAGATTTTGAAAATTTCTATTTTTTAATCATCATTTATTTTTAAGTTTAAATATTGTTAAATTCTGAGATTTAAGTTTATTTTGGATTTAAATATTTCATAAATATAAGTATCATAAGAAATATATAATTTAAATTAATATTATTATTGGATTGGATTTACAGTCACCACTCTTTTTAAATTCAATTTAATGTTTTTTTAAATTATGAATTAAAAAAATTATTATGAGGGAAATTTATTTATTATAAATTAATTCTTTAAATATTTTTACATATTAACATCGATTCAATTATTTTTTCTTCTATATAATATATTTGATTTTGAAATAAATATAAATTAAATAATTAAAATAATAAAATACTGAGAGTTAAACATTTTCATAGCCGAGGCATAATAGTTCTTGTTTGTTAGAGAATTCAAAATTAGCTCGACATTATTATTTGAGGTGCTATTTTTTTGCATTTGTAAAGATAGATAAATTATGTTATATTTGGCAACGATATAAACCAAACATCTAGCCCAGTAATAAACTTAATTTATCTCTCTTTACAATGAAACACAAAAGTTTCTGTATTACTAAAGTCTAACTATCATTGATTCTCAATCGACAAGTAATATGTTGACTTGCCAAGGACAATACAAACTACAGCTTTTTTATTATAATAATTTAATCTCGTTATTTTCTCAAATTAAAAATTAATAACATACATATGCAGCGAGTGCACAAGGCTAAAATTTAAAACTACACTAGTACTGAATTTTGAGGAATTAAAAGAAAATTAAATCCAAAAACATTAATGAGAAATCCCTCATCGAATTATTTGATAAAAATTATTTATTCAAGTATACAGCACCTAAACATTTTTTATTAATGTGTTATATTTAAAATAACTTTTTGATATAATAGAGATCTTTTACTATATTTTTTATATCATTTTTTATTTTTCTTTGCTTATAACTATTCACTTCATTTTTATTTATTACCCACTTCATTCATGTTTAAGCAAGAATATATCATTATCATTTTTTCCACATAAAATAATTCAAGTTTTTAATTTAAATAATTCCTGAATCTTTCAAATTTGGAGAAACTATATTTTTGTATCAGAGGTCCTAAAAATTAAAATCTTTTGATATCTCAATTTCTAAATATCATATTTTTAACATTTTATCATTATTATTAGAGACACGAAGAAGCGAAAACCAGATAAGGACTTCTCTTAAAGCAATCTGTTAAAAGGCAAATGAAGAAGGTATCCCGTTTAATATATCTATTAGATCCCTTGAATAGATTGGGTAAAATTTATTTAAAAAATAGTAGTTTAAACCTAGCTTATTACACCTAGCTGTTTTGATTAAGCCCCAGAATTTATATATATTTAGATCTTGAATAACAAATAATTATAAAAATACTAGTTGTTCCGACCGACAACCCCCACCCCCATAAAATACCCCATTTAATATTAAAAAACTTATACCCAGAGACTCAATCAATTTCCTTTTTGACATCTCGATCACACTATTATAGATTATTATATAATAATGAAAAAATTTATAAAATATTTTTGTGTAATCATCACTTTATACAATTCTAAGTTTATATTTATTTTAGTCACCAAATTTTATAATAATTCGTATTATTAGTAAAATTAAAACTCTATAATTAATTTTGAAATATAGTTTGTAACAATTTTATTGACTATCATCTAGAATTTTTATTCCTCAAAATAGTCTTATAAAATTTTTATTTTATTATTTTTGTAAATTTAACAGATTTTTCTTATATTAGCAATATATTAAAATGAAAATTTTCATGAGACTATTTTAAGGAATTAAATTAAGTGAAGATGAATTAAGGAATAAAAATTCTAGATGATAGTCAATAAAATTTTTACAAACTTTATTTCAAAATTAATTATAGAGTTTTAATTTTACTAATAATACGAATTATTATAAAAATTGGTGACTAAAATAAATATAAACTTAGAATTGTATAAAGTGATGATTACACAAAAATATTTTATAAATTTTTTCATTTTTATATAATAATCTATAATAGTGTGATCGAGATGTCAAGAAGGAAATTGATTGAGTCTCTGGGTATAAGTTTTTTAATATTAAATGGGGTATTTTATGGGGGTGGGGGTTGTCGGTCCACATATCGGGTGGGGTGGAGGTTGTCGGTCGGAACAACTAGTGATATGGTAGTAGAAATTTCTTTTTCTCAATAATAGATTGTTTTTATTTTATTTTTCATTTTTGTGAAATAATACATTCTATATTTCCTTAATTTAACTTAATAAATAATTTTATTTTAATATTAGTTAAATAAAAATTGATTAATAATTAATTTTAATTCAGATTTTTTTTTTTTTTATTTTTCATCTATTTAAAGCAAATATAATTTTAGAATTAAAAAATAGGTTTATCAAAAGAATGTTTAATTATTTCTCGATAATTTATATTTATAATTTACTAATTTAAAAGCTTATCATTTTAAATCCTTAGTTAAGTTATAAGGAATTAATAAAGCCTGCCTTAATCCAACCTCCCCTAAAAAAGAATTAGGTGCGATATCAAATAAACCCTACTTTAGTATAAAATTGTGTTTTTGCTTTTTTAAAAGAAACATCAGATTTCGAAGCACGATCATATGCTGACATATATATCATGCCTAGACAAGTATTCGTACTATTTTGACCAAACACTCATACAACAAAATCATGAGGTATTTTGTGATTTGACCAGACACAAAAATCTGCTACATTCGGCCTAGGAAATTATTTTCAGAATTGGTCTGTCGACCAATCATGAGGAGAGTATTTCCAAAAATTATTATTTAATAATAATTTATATTTGAATCAAATATAAAATATTTATTTTTTTTTTAATGAATAATTTTGTATAATTTTATAAAAAATGTTTGACAATATAATTTAATATTAAATGAAATTAAAAAATATCTTAAGGATTGATATCTTAAGTTAAATTAACTTTGAATAAAATAATTAAACATTAAAGTAATTTTTTTTGCAATAATTAAATTTAAATTGTGATAATAAAAATAATAATAATATACAATCACTAAACTTTAATAAAATAATATTTCACTCCAGATAATGTTGACGTACCAATTGTAAACACTCAGACAATTACTAAAGTTGATTATTGCCTAAATATAAATAAATTATATTAAATATTTGATTACGAGCTCCCAACCCTCTTTTATGATTTCGCCTCTTTAAATTTAATTAATTTATATTTTGCAATCTCTGCTTACAATTTCGACTACGAGACTGAATATGATATTACTTTAAATTAATAATAAAACATATGAAAAATACTTTCGATCTATCTTCAAATGCAGCTGCTGGAACTAAGGATTTCGTTTTCACCTGGTCAGCAGTTTCATAATTTAAATTTTTGCTAAATCTTTATATAAAAATAGTTGTATCTTACTACGATGAGGAGTTCACTGGTCCAGATCAAGAAGACTCAAAGATCTCATTGGCTGTTCAAAGCAACGGAGATATCAACTCAAAGGACATCGGTGACACATAATAAAAATCATATCAATTGGAATTTAAAATCATTATTAATATTTTAAGGAAGTGATTAATTTTTTATCTTTAGTTTTATTATTAGAAAAAATTGTTGTTTAATTTTACATTTATGTTTATCTATGAATTTAATCGAACAAAAGGAATATCTATTTTATGATAAGATATTAAGTAATAATTTGTAAATATTCTTAAAATAGGAGATATATTTATCACGTTTGAATAAATTTAAATTAAATCTAAAGTTTATTCATTCAGTTATAAATGTATTGCCACAATTATTGAATTTACTAATTTATTATAATAAAAATATATTATTAAATTGATTTTATTTATACTTTTTGAATATATTATATTTAAACGAGAGCTTATTTTAAATAAGATTAATGGTAAATCTATTTAATTTTTATGATTTTCTATAGAGATATTTGATCAAAATTAAAAAAATTTTATCAGCTAGTAAAAAGTTCTTATTTAGTATACATTTTAATTATTTAAGTTAAGTTAAATAATATCGCTTTGATTAATCTAAAATATCTTATGAAACTATCGTAAATTTTAAAAAGCATATTTTAATGAAGATTAAATTTGTGATATATTTTCTTTGCTAGCATTTAGATTTTTTTCAATAATATATTATGATGCTTTAACTTTAACACTTCATGCTAAATTTTTATTTTCAAAATAAAATTTAAAATTTAAGAAAGGAATAACTTTTTAAAGTTTAACTATTGATTTATTGATACTTATCTATTAAAAATGTATGATAAAAATAAAAATATAAATGTTGATAGTTTAAATTTATTTTATTGTAGTTCCTTACACAATTAACCTTTACAATTTAGATAGAGGTAGATCACATAATGGTGCCGTTTTCATTCAAATGAAATTATTATGATTAATCAAAACCCCAAAACCCCTTTAGTAGTTAGATTGAGTTTTTTTTCGATAAAAGAATATTATTAAGGATTAATTTATAAGGGTTTCAATAGAATTTATACACGTGTCTATATAATTAAAATATTAAGAATTCAACAGAGTATATGAGAGGTTTGGGTTCGTTTTCTGATAGTTAGTATATACTGCTTTAGTTGTGATATGGAAATGAAAAATATTTCGATCGACTCAAACTTATTCTTAATTACATATCTATAGCAAACCTGTTCCATAAATCTCCTGTAACGGTAAGGACTCACTCAAAACCTTCATGAGTATTATAAATGTTTTTAATTACAGGGGTTATGTTGAAATTAAAGTTTCTTTGTAGTTGATTTTATTTTTTTCAAATTTAATTAATTTTATATTTATTTTATTTATAATTTTATATGATTTATTTGTTATTCTATTGTATGAATAAATTTGATTTGGGAAATTAAATTATAAATATAAAAATAGATGTTCAAATTCATGGAAGTTAACTTTATGTAAACCTAGACAATATGGTACTTGTTCGATAGGGAATTCAAAATTAGCTGGACTTTACTGTGGCGATACCCTCTATCGCACTCCTGAAGTGAGTTAAGTAGAGTTTAATTTTTGCATTAAAAGCAACTAAACAAATCATCAAAATTAAACTCTACTTAACTCACTTCAGGAGTGCGATAGAGGGTATCGCCACAGTAAAGTCCAGCTAATTTTGAATTCGCCTATCGAACAAGTACCATATTGTCTAGGTTTACATAAAGTTAACTTCCATGAATTTGAACATCTATTTTTATATTTATAATTTAATTTCCCAAATCAAATGTATCCATAAAATATTGATAAATAACTAAATGATGTTAGCAACTATTATTTTTGAAATTAATATATTCTTCAATTTTTCATATGCTTTGCATAATTTTATCTAAAGCGTGATATTTCCTAAATAAGATCATAAAATTCCTTATTCTTAATTCTTTGATTTTTTTATTAATATACTCCCAATATAATTTTATTATTTTATGAGTTCCTTTAAATTAAGTTTCAACTTTGTTAGGAGTATAAATGAATTTTATTTTTTTTAATATAAGGTCTAATATAATCTTTTAAAGTTAATTGCTACCTCAAAAATTATTTAATGTTGGTATGGAGATCCTCCTAATTATTTTAATGATCCAGCTTCAACCTACCTACTCATCAAGCTTTCCAAGTGAATCTCTCTTTATATGTCTATATGGATTTTGGGGGTGCTTTGAGAGAATCCTGATTAATTTTTTTGTGGAAAATTTCGTCACTTAAAATGTGAATGGAACAAAATTCTAATTTTTTTGAATTTTTTGCTTTATATGCCTTAGAAGTCCAAATAGTTGGATGTAGAAATTCAGTGCTTCAGCTGAATAATCTTTAGTAGGAGGCAACTCTTGTGATCAATTAGGTGCTTTTTTATAGGAAATAACTGTCAAAATATAAATCCATTTCTAAAACTTGTCCAAAGCTTTAATATCTTTTATATTATAGACTTTTCAATTTTCTTCTTCCTATAAGGTATTAACTTTAATAAGCACCCTATCTATTAGTGATTTTTTATTCAAATTATTTTAAGAATTTTATACATTATTCTCATTTTACTTCAAAGCAATGTGTAAAACTGATCAAATAATAAAACTTTGATAATTGTTTAAAATAAGGTCTTATTACAAATATTCAATTAATCATTATATTAAAAAGTTAAATTTAATAATTATTGACCCTTAATCCAATAAGTATTTTTGCTAAACTGTCAAAGAATTATCAATGAAAGAAATGTTTAGTTTTTTTTAAATTGATTGATAAAAGTAATCTATTATAAACAAATAATGTTTTTTTTCTAAAAAGATTTTTTTAATTTCTTTTCCTTTATTATCATTGAATTTTAAGAAATCCTTAAAATTCTAGAAGCATATTAATGATTATTTTATCAAATGTTCTTATTTCTCTCTCAAGACTAGAGAGATATGGGGTTTCATCGCTAATTTCCTGAGCTAAATATCTTTGCTTAAAACACAATCAAACTAATGAAGGTTTTTTTGGGTTTTGATTTTAGTTTAATATATAATTTGTTAGTTAGAAATATTTTTATTAAATCATTAAAAATAATATTAGTAAATATAATATGCTAAAACTTGGTTTAAAGACCTCAAAAATTCAATAAATTTTTCAAATTATCATTATTTTAAGAATTTAATATATTCTCAGATTCTCTCCTTGCCTTGAAATCGATACAGATATTCTTGATGATGGAGTTGAATATTATAATTTAATTATAATTTAAATAAATTTTATCAAAATTTATTACAATTCAAATTATCAAATAAATATTTAAGTTGAATTTGGAGACTATAGTGCCTACGTTGTAAACGAAGAGAGTCATAGTATAAAAACAAAATTTATTTTTTCAATAAGATTATTTAATGCTATTAAAGGAAGATTTTCTATATGACTGCTTTTGTATTTATTTTATATTTGTAGTTCCATATTATTTATTATTCTAGCTTAATTATTATAGGATTAATGATTTTTAAATTTAAGTGTAAAGCAAAAATTTATTAAAAATTCAGAGTTTAAGTGTCATGTTCTATGCCAGAGGTATTAGTCCATTATATATAAATTTTTATGTAGATATTATTAAATTTGGTTTCCCCACATTCACTATCGGATTCGAGAAAGTTCATTTAAAAATTTTTTTTTCATTATAAAATTATTAAAATCCCTTCATTTATTTTATTTATAAATATTAAATTTAATAAAAAAATTAAGAAAATCTTTTTTTAAAAAAAGTTTAAAAATAGTAATTAACTAATTTTCTTAAATTGAAATCTAATTTATAAAAACCGAAAAGAAATTCAAGCAAAATTTAATGAATAAAACATAAAGAATATGCAGTTCGAAAAGATTTTTGGATTTAATCATTAAAATAAAATTTTTAATTAATAAAATTGAAGTTAACAATTTTAGAATCTAAATTAAAAATACCATATAATTAATTTTTTTATAAAAATGTAAATATAAAATTCTCTAGTTTTTTAGTATTAATTAATTTTAAACCTAAAACCCTCATTAAATTTTATCCGATTCTTTTTTTCAATACATTTATCATTTATAATAATCCTTAAAATAATTTGAATTAATTATATTTAAACTACATTTTCTTTTCATAAATTAATAAGCAATTTAATTTACTATTGATCAATTGTAATTAAATTTTTAAGACTTATTTCTAGTATAGTAAGTATTAAATAAATATACTTTAATAATAAAAGATGTAATAATATTCTCTTTTAATTTATTTATTTTTATCTCAATATATTACTTACCTACCAATTCTTATAATATAATAATACTTATTTTTAAATAAATATCTTTAAAAACATAGCTTAATGCCTAGTATAATTAACGAAATTTTTATATTTTCATTATTAATTTAACTTTCTCCTAAATATATGTCACTAGTAATGCCGCCCTTGGCATCACCATAATTTAACAGTAATACTTGTATTTGACAGGGATATACTCAAAATTCACAATTTATCATATTTATTTAAGAAAGTAAACCTACTGTCTTTTATGTTGTTTTTGTTTAACTTATCAAAATAAGTCATTAAATCAGTTTCATAATTTATGTACAATTTTTATTCAATTAACACAATTTTATATTAAAAAAATTAATACATTAATATTTGTTTACAAACCTTAAATGAAATATGAAAAGCTGAGCTTATAATATATAATAATTATTTAATTTAAATTATTGGGGGAAGAATCTACCTTTCAATTAGTTTATTATGATTTTTTTAATCATACAGAAATAATAAAATAGAATTATAATTTCTTTATTTCATGATACTAAATGAAAATTATTAAAGTGTATGAAGGTAACTGCGTTGAGAGACCATCTTCTGTTTATCTCAGTGGAAATAAGGACTCATACGCTCATGCCTAAATTTAAATTACAATTTTCTATATTTCTTTGAGAATATTTATGTGAGATAAAAATACCCATTTATTTTTAATGTTTAAAATCTTTTTAATTCTTATTCAAAATAGATTTATTTAACCTACCCAGTTGATGTTAACCCATGATTAGCATACTGATGGAACTTAACTAAGTTTATATAAAAAACCTTGCTTTAAACTACAACAAGTTTAAATTAATTCTCAAAACCTTCAAACATAAAATACTCTCTATATATTTGTCAATTTATATTTATAAACCACTCACTCTCTATATTCACTATTCTTGCTTTATTAAAATGCTTTATAATATTTTTAAGTTGAATATTTATTCCATATAAATTTATGTTTATAATCAATTTTTAAATTATTAAAAATAATTAGCTATAGGTTAAAACACAAATTTATAAATAGTTAATAAAAATATGAAAATATTATGAATCAAATGAAAAATAAGAAGTTATTAGATCTTTGTTAATTTATTTTTTATGTTGAAATAATTTTTTCTTTAGCTATATATTAAATAACTACTTCCAAGATTGTGAAATATACTATAAAATATTGGAAATTAGTAAAATTACATAAACAGTTATTAGCTTTTGTTTTAAAATAACTTTGAATAAGTTTCAAATCAAATTAAATAAAATTTTAAATATTCCACTATTTTTCAAGTTATTTATGAATTTTTTCAGTATAATTTATTCAGAAAGCCAAACGAATTTTATTAAGTTATTTATAAAAAAAATCATTGGGAATTATAGGAAAATAAAAAATTAATTAAATTAGAAAATAGTATTATACAAAGCCAATTAATTAAATTAGAAAATAGGATTATACAAGGCCAAATAATAGAATCATAGGATTTAATAATCATTCATAATCTAAAAACTTGTTATTTATATATCAATAGAGCTAAAAATTACTTGAGCATTAACAATTTATTAAAGATTTATAAAATGAAGCAAACTACAATTTTAATAAATAATGCTGTTTATAATTATTACCTTCATTAATTAAGCTTATATTATAAATAAGCATGATAATATTTAATTTAAATATCTATGAACAATATTTCAATTAAAAAATAAAGATATGTATCTGATTTTATTTTAGAGCTTTTTGATTTATAAAAATATCAATAATATTTTGACTTGAGTTTATATTTTTTTACAAATAAAGATATTGCATAAATCAGGTATATATATATATATATTGATAAACAATTAAGTAACTCATTATTTTTAATGTGTAAGGTTAAAAGTCAAATTCACCAATTTTAAATGACTTTTCATTATTGAAAAAATTTAAATTATTTGCTAATTATGTAAACTTTTAAAATTTCAAATCTTTTGGGTAAAACTTTGATAAATATTAAATATAAAATCAAATTATAGCCCTTTTTTAAAAATGAAACATTAGCTTTAAATAATAAGTATAAAATTAAAAGATTAAAGTTCATTTGATATAGTATTTTTAATCTATGAATATTCTACTTTTCAATGATTTATAATAATATTGAAGGAATACATTTGATTAGGGAAAAAAATATAATTAATAAAATAAATAAATATTTAAAATCGTGGCAGTTAACTTTCTTTAAACCTTGAAAATATGGTACTTGTTTTAATGAGAATTCAAATTCATCTGGACTTTACTATTGGCGATACTCCTCTATGGAATCTCTGGAGAAAAATAACACGATTTTAATTTTGGGTGATTTTTTTATTTGATTTTATGCGTAAAATAAACTAAAGTTATCTCGGTCAAGGGATGCAATATAGGGATACCGCCAAAAGTAAAGTCCAAATGAATATGAATTCTCTATAAAGCAAGTACCATAATGTCAAAGTTTAAAGAAAATTAACTGCCACGATTTTAATTAATTATTTTTTAATTATAAATTTATTTCCCTAATCAAATTTATTCCTACAATAATGTGATTATTTTTAGAGCACAAATTAATTATTAAAGAACCTATTTATGCTCCTTTATAGTTTTATAATTTATTTTTCTAACCAAGAATCTCAACTAAAATTAGCTAAAATTTCCCCACCTCACTTAGATCGCCTCTCACTCCAATAAAATGTCTCACTTATTTATCAATATTTATCGATTTCCTTCAGAAATTCTATATCTCAACATTTAAACCTTTATTTTTTATAAAAATGAAACTTCATAGCCCTCTTTATGTTATTTAGAAGTATTATTTATTTCTAAAATTCTCACAACTCAACTATTAGACATTAATTTGCACTTTTTTTATTTATGACAATTATTAATTATTTTTTTACATTTAACACAAACATTCTCAAATTTGGAAAGTAAATAATTGTCATAATTTTAATTAGAATGCAATTTGGATGAAGACCTTCATGAATTTTATTTTAAAAAAATAACATAATCCTCGCAATTTTTTTCATTTTGGCATAATAAGAAAAATATTGAAGCGAAATATTAATAATTTAAATTATGACTATAAAAAATGTTAATTTGTATTATATAATCTCCTAAAACATAAAATTAAAATATAAAAACAAATTTTATCATAACAATGCTAAAATAAGTGATGTAAAAGATTTGATTTAACGAAATTATATATTTTTTATAAAAAAAATTATGATTGTTGTTGTTGCCCTAATGGTATTACATTTTAATTGAAATCATAATTATAATTTAGAAACAAAAAATCATTTATTTTTTAATAGGAAGATTTGTATAAAAGCACTTAATAGAAATAGTGGTAAGAATTTTCAGTAATAATTATTAACGTTAGGAAGGAATTAAGTCAAGACAAGAGACATATTTTGAAAATCAAGGTTTTTTTGTTGTTGCATAAAACTGTTTGGGATAGAGAATCTATAATGAAATCAAAATTAAAATTAATATTATGATATATAAATTGATTGAGAGATTCAATGAGGGTCGGAGAAATTCTCAGTTGGAAAAAAAATTAATTTTCCAAAATAATTGAAATCCGAGTTTAGTGTTTAGTATTTAAAGTCAGGATTAAAGATATGTAATATATAATGAATAAAAGACTTCTATTTATCGGTGGAGGAATATTTTCCCTCTCGATAGCTATCTTTTATTTAATTAATTAATTCAATATGGGAAATTCAAATAATTCTATAATATCAAAGATAAATCTAAAAATAAATAATCTTTGCTATACTATCAACGACGTTTGATAATTCTTTTATATAAATATTTATTAAACTCAGGTTTTTCTGCTTCACATAAAAGCAGTACCTAGGATGATTTCCTAGGATTAATATTCTTATTTTTTTGAGAATTATAATAATTTAAAGAATTGTTTTGAGTATAATGATAATAACTAATATGGGTTATATATTGGATTTGGTAATGATCAGCAGCAGTTGATCAGTGCAGATTCCTTAAGCTTGAACACTGCCACTAACACCAAAAATGCAGGCTCAGTATCTGCTTCTTCCCTCGGCCTCGGCTCAGTTACTGACTAAATTGAAGGCAACCTCATCATCGTTAGCAATACTTTTTTAATTTGATTGTATAAATAAATAGTAAAATAATTTAGTAAGATTTGGATGAAGCGTAAAATTACCTATGTATATTTTAATAATAAAATTTCGAATTGTATTAGAAATAATTGCAATTTAAAAGTTAGTCATAAAATTAATTAAACTGAAATATGAGTTCAATATAATTTTATAAATGAATACGTCTAACTCCGCCGTCCCTCCAGTCTTGAATGCTGCCAAACTCGGATCTTAGATAATAAAATATTTAGGTAGTTAAGTGATTAGGAAATTAATATATAAAGGGGAAATATTGTTGAAGGCTTTATTCCTCCGGAAATCACTTCAAGAAGCTTCAGTAGTGGTCACAACCAAACTCGAATTTTTGTTAAAACTCATTTTCTTTCTTCTAAGTAGTTACTCTGGATGTCAAGTGGGATAAAATGTTGAAATTTAAAGTTATAGCAGCTCCGGATGAGTATCCCTTGATTTTTAACTAGGTACTGATAGAACAGGCCCAAGGATATTTAAAGGTTTTTTTTCAGATACATATATTAGAGAACTCTAGGTTTCGAACACCGTACCCGATAAAATTAGTCAACCGACAAACTGTCTGGTAAATGGTCCGAAACATTATAAAACACTAGATAATATAATTATTTTTTATTTCATAGTTATCTACCATTAAGTACATCTGGGACAGTTTAATTGACCCAACTGAAGACAGACTTGAGGCCTTAATAACCACCACAAAGACTGTTTACGCTACTGGTGATGTTATCTTTTTGGAAGTATTAATCTAAAATGCTCTCTAAAAGACTCCATATGTTGCTGCCAATGACTCACAGAGTTTCTTATTTAATTTATGTTGTAGACTTTTTGGATATTGATTGAATGAGGTAAATTGATTGTAATTATTAAAAAATAGAGAATCAATGTGACAATCACTGTGTTTAGTAGGTATTCATAAGTGATCTACGGACCAATTTCAGCTAATACTTCAGGCCCCACTTAATATATTCATATCTATTTTGTAAGTGTTTTCTTTAAATGGGTTTTCTAAAATTATCAAGCTATTTTTATATTGTTAATTTCTCTCAATTAATAATTAAACATAAGAATAAATAATATTATATATAATTTTTGTTTTTTACTGTTGGATTCTCAATTAAGGTTACCGAGAACTTCAGTGCAGGCGATTACAATTGAGTATTTTTTGAATTACAAATTTCAATTATTATAGAATTCATTTAATTTGAATACAAAAATAAATATGCAAAAAAATCAAAACAATTTTAATTTAATGTGTAAAACCCCAATGCTGTTATTTACAATTTTTTGTAGACGTATAAAATTAATCAAAATGCAAATACTCTTAACTTAATATCATTTATTTCACTTCACAAATTGTCTAATCTCTCTCTCAAAGTCTTTAGATGATCTTGCCCCTCCCGGTCGAGGTCCTTGATCTCTGCGCATTCTCCATCCTTTGGTCTGAATTTCGATGCTTCCTTCATCAACACATCCACGGTGTCCTGGGAGATGGCGGCCTTGAATCTCTGCAAGAACTTAATGGGGAGGTGGGGTGAGCTCTGCATGAGCATGGCCAGGTCCTTAGTGAATCCCTTTAGGATGTTTTCTCTTCTTTGACTTTCCTTGCTTATTGACAGGAGGTCTCTTGTCTCTATCAGCATCTCGGTTCATGATATTGTCTACAGTTTCATTATTCTTGATTGGATCTTAGTTAGTGGGAGGCAATCAGAATGTCAAGCTCAGGAGAACTTCACATGGAATTTTTAAAATCGTTGAATTTTACAGAGAGCTTGTCGCAGGCGAATTCGACGATTTTTAGTAAGCCACCATAGTCTTAGCTTACTTCGATCGAGAGAGCGCAGCCTGAGCAAGAGAGTTACAAATAACTGAGCAGGCAGCTGTTTACCAGACAAAGATTATTAAGGGTATACTTTTGCTGATGACGCCAGGTAGTTGGAATATTCAAAATCACTCGACCCTCAGAGTCCTCATAAGTCGGCTCCATGCAGTGAGTGCCCTAATGTATGCGACCTAAGCCAACGCATGCAGAGTGCTGCCCCCAAACAGGCCAGTTTGACTGTCATAGACTAGGGTGCCAAAAATCCTGATTTAGAAGAGTTTATTCTGATACACTTTAGAACTAGAGTAGTATAGTTTTCGCTAGGCGCAATGCACTAGAGCTTCGTGCTTTGGCATAAGAGTTTAGTGCCTTTGGCTACTCATGAGTATTCAGGATGCCAACTGGCTTGGTGGCTGAGCCAACGGTATCTGGACAGCAGGCGTTCTTGAGATAATTGCTGTGACTCGCCCCCTGATCGCTTAGCTTGGGTAATAGGTTACGTTGTGCTCCTTCCCTAAATCTCGCTATCAATCACTATTGTTTTAGCTTACCTGGTGAGAGGAGGCGAAGCATCTAAAGTAGGATCCAAGAAGTCACCCATGGTTTGGTGGTGTGTCGAATCATCATGAGAACATCCAATATGGCGCCCGCCATCTTCCATCTCAATACTACAAACGCTATCTAAAGCCTCGTCCACCAATGTCGAATAAGAGAGCGTGGAGCGCAAGCCAAGAATACTGCTAACCACTCGTCAGAGTGGTCCCCGGCTTCTGTTCGCCTTCTGAATGTTGCTCAGGAGAATGCCCAAACGCTGTTTGAAAGATGTCCTTGTTAGTAATGGATCGTCAAACTCAAGATGGTCAAGCAGCAGATCCTGGGTTTAGTCAGCCGGCGACTCGAGGTTGTCATGCTCGCAAATGGGGTTGTGAATATCGAGAAGAAGGGGGGTCATAGATAGGACTTGGGTGTCCATAAGGATTCTAAAGTATTATTATAGGGTTCGAGAAAGTTATAATAATTAAATTCCGAATCTCGTCATTTTGGTAGCTTTAGTAGAAAAGCCTATACTACTACTACTACTACAACTACTACTACTACTACTACTACTACTACTACTACTACTACTACTACTACTACTACTACTACTACTACTACTACAGACCCCTCTACTAAAATACTAAAGCAACCAAATTCAATTATTATAATATTTCACTCTTGATTAATTTAATACGTCACCCAAATCTTGTAAATAACAGCATTGGGGTTTTATAATTAATATTTCCATTTTATTTATATTATAACTTAATAAGTAGAGTAAAATTTGTCTAAGTTTGTAAATCTTATAGAAAATCGTGATTATTTTATATTTGAGCTATATTATAAGTTTCATATATTTAAATTATTAATTTTATATAGTAAATGATGCTCAAACAAAATGTTTTTATAAATAAATAGTTAAATTTATTATACGTGATTCTTGCTAGAAGTCCAGACTTAAAATTTAATTTTAATTATCTGGATTCTTAATTAAAACTTCCCACCTGCTTAAAAAATAATTCAAGTCAGACAATCATATGTTGATGAGAGTAATAATAATTTTTAATATTAAATAAACTATTTTACTTATTGAAATCTAAAATTAATGATAGAAATTGAGAAAACTTATTTAATAATTATATACTTTAAATTTTTACTTTTATTATTTTTGGAAAATAGTGGGAATTAAAGAGAGCTTTAACTTATTATAATTTACAACTTTTTTCTTAAATAATTTATTTTTATTATAAATTTGTTGTTATTTATTTTAACTTGAAAAAGCTTTAATTACACAATATATTTTAAACTAAATTATATTAAAAGTATATTCATAGTTTATAATTTTTATTTGTATATTAAGACTTCAAAAATATAGAGCAAATTTATGAAATATATTTGGAATTATAAAAAACTTTATTTTTTATGATAACAGTAGCTATTTAGTTCAATTTTTAAAGTTCTATAGAAAATAAAATGTAAAATATTTGAGAATTTTAAAAATATAATCGTATTGAGGATCTTTTTTAAACTGTAGTATTTTTATTAAATTTTAAGATAATTTGACATATAAATTTAAGCTCTTTATTTTAAAAAACCTTAAACAAATTTTCAAAAGTATTATAACAAATATTCGCTACTCTTTTTTCTAAACTTTAAGAAATTGAAAATATTTGCACATTCACCAGAGGTTACTGATCCATACAGATCTCCCAATGGCAGCAACTCTCAAACATACGAATTCGCTACATCAATCTTTACTATATAACCTATGGCAGGTCAAAATGTGATTGGTAAAGTTCTATTTAATTATATAGCAATAATTTCATATTGTATTTTAAATAGAACTATTAACAATTTTTAATTATTAAAGTAATAAAACCTTTTAGCAATATAATTTTAATTATAATATTCAAACAATTTATATTTAATGAGTGACCTTGTTGCAAAATAAACCTCTTTAATATTTTCAGAAAAATAATTAAACTTACTGGTATTAAAAAATGTTTATTAATAGAAGAATTTCACTTTATATCTATGATATTTTTATATTATTTCAATAAATATCAACAAATATTGACGTTAGAGTTCTTTTTATTAATAATTTCTTTTGCAATCAAATTAATTCTATGAATCTTTATAAATTTACAAAAAAATTTTTTTTTTCTTCAATCAATTTTAAAATCCTAGGAATCTATCAACATATAATAGATTGTCAAAAATGTTATTTTTTTTAAATCAAAATATTTCAAAATTTCACACAAATTTATTTTGAAATTTAAAAATTTTACGCGTAATTTTTCTCATTAATTTACTCTACTAGTGAGATAAAATTATAACAATATAAAATAAAGTCCAATCAAAACCCCTAAATGAGGTTTATAAGTGTTTTGATTTGTAGGAAATTTGTTAGGGGTTGGGGTTATTTATAGGTTTTAATGTGAAATTTGTGAATATTTTAGTAAATGTATTTAATATAATCACTTAAAATGAACTTTTGGATCATGTGGAGAGGTCTGAAGTTGATCTTACTTAACCACAACTCTATCTGCTCTATTGATATGTCTGATCTTGAGTTTGGTTTAATTATTATTGATTCTGCCATTTGTTTTATTTATTGAGAGACTCTGGTTTTTTCTATAAACTACTTTATTCTTTGCTTAGCATCTTTCTCGATCCTTGTAGAGCAGTAATCGTTGCGAGGCATATCGCACTCTTTTATTATTGCTGCTAAATCCCACACATCCCACTGTAAGTCTCCATCTCTCCAGTTTTCTCTTTCTGGATAGTACCCTTGAGTTCCCATTACAGTTCCAAGCCTTGATACTTCCACTCTTTAGGCTCTATTGAAATCGATTATTGCTACTCTTACTGTTGAGAAGTTTATCATTATATTTTCTGGCTTCAAATCTCTGTGAACAAACCTTAACTTGTGAAGCTCTTTTATACCTTGTATGGTCTGAGTTGCTATTTATCCAAGCTACTTATGATTCCTTTGATCTGTAATGAAATCTCTTAGGGTCATATCATAGAGTGGGGGTCTGAAAGCAACATTCCTTGGCAAGTAGAACAGCATCTAACTTGATTAAGTAACTACACTCTTTAAACTTTGCTAAAGTGAGTACTTAATACTCATTTGTAAACTCCATCTAATATTTATCATAACATAAGAGATAGTTGAAGGGATATACCTTGTATGCGTATTGATGATCATTGATAACTTTCTTATCAAAGGGGTCTTCTAATATTAGATAGCTTTAAAGAGAAGTATCAAGGCCAATTTAAGCAAGAACCGGTATTTTCTTGTATTGAATCTTGATCATAATTTTTGTTATTTCAGAGGTCAGTTGGTTGCGTGCCTTCCTAACGTACTCTAACTCTCTAGCTGATTCAGGCACTACGACCTTAGAATATTCCCTCGCTTTTCTTTTGTTGAGAAGCTTCAGCTCAACTTCATGATTCTCAACCTCTATATCTTTCTTGCGAGCTTTTAATAGATGCATCTTCAAGTCTCTTGTATGAGAGTATTGCTTATGCCACTCAAAGCAGTCATACTTTCCATCTATTTTATCATGCTTTAAGTAGACAGTGGCTTGGCTTCTCTATGCTACTTCATATGTCTGTACCATCTTGATTTATGAGCAAAGTCTCTCTCACACAGCTCACAAAAGTATACTTCTATTTCTTCAGTTTGTATGAGAATTTTATTATTACCTTTCTCCTCCTCTCTGTCTCCCACATATTTGTTTGCCATTTACTTTCTATTATTAATTTCTATTTTAATAACAGAGACCTCAAGTGATAGCTCTGGTAGTTCCTTATGAGAGTTCATCTCACAGCTATCACACTTTTTATTGACGCCAAAGGTAAGTCCCATTTAGTTTGATGGAAGTGCTGTTGTTTTTTCTTAAAATGTTAGCGCTCATATTTAAATTTGAATTTAAAATTATAAAACTGCCTCTATAACTGAGAGCTTATATGAGAGCTTTGCAAGCCTATAAGTTTATAGGGTAGTTCATAGAGTATTAGAGAAGAAATATAAGTGTTAAGAGACAATCCAGCTCCAAATATGGGGGAAGAAGTAACCATTTTTACTATCAATAATAAGTTGATTACAGCACGTACCAATTTAGGAGGTGCTCCTAATTAAATACGTACCGTTTTAGGAGGTATTTTGTCATTTTATGATTAAAATTAGGGTGCTCCTAATTAAGTACTAGCATTAATTAAAGCTCCTAATTAAGTACTAGCATTTTAGGAGCTGCTCCTCATTAAGTACGTACTAATTTAAATTTAAAAATATGGAACTATAACAGTAGAAATTGATATCAATCACTCAAGTTTGAAACCAGTTCTCAAAACTTTCTCAATATCCTTCTTAGAGGTTGACCTCCTATAGGATGCCCATATTTAATAGTAAGTTTTACAGAGGTAAATAATTGAAATCAATAAACTTAAATTTGAATATCATTTCTTAGATCTGTAAACAAGATGGAGTCAATGAATGATGCAATGAAAAGAGTGCAAGCACAAGAATTGATTCAAAGATTTAGAAGCAAGGAGGATTTGCATCACTACCTGATGTAGCAAGGTAATGAACTCATAGTAGCTAATCTTGATTATGTAGTTGGTTTGTTCCTGCCAACGATGGAAGGTACCAAAATATCATTTCTAAGAGCGATACTCTGCGAAGAGAAGAAAGCATTGTAAACTTAAGATGTGAAGTTTGCAGAGATTCCAAACTATCCAGAAAATTCAGTGACTAACTAATATGATGATGCTATGAACGACCCAGAGGTTTCGCAGTACCTGCCTACTAAGAAGCAGTTGTCAAACAAACTACCTGAAA
>ARYC01006131.1:0-44678 GCA_000711775.1 Oxytricha trifallax
GCTTATAAGAGAGAGCAATGTATATACCTGCATTAAATGCAGTCGACATAAGCAGCTGTATTGAAAACTATTTGAATATTGACGTACCTAACAAGGTAAAGCTTATAGTTGTTGATGAATTCGCATACAAGGTATATCCATTCAAGTATCTCATTAAGAACGAGCAATATTAAAATGAGTTTGCAAATGAATACATAGTACTGAGAGAGGCTTAGAAAAGATAATGCAAGAACTTAGCTAAGCTCGACGGAGTTATACTTGGTCATGGTTTTATTGCTTTGAGACTAATGAAGTTTGAAATGACTCTAAGAGAGTATCTCTACCATAATAGATGTCCTGATGATTTGAATAAGATACTCACAGATATGACTAAGGGTGTGAAAGAGCTCCATGATCTAGGGTATGTTCATAGAGATTTGAAGCCAGAAAATGTAATGCTAAATCTCTGCCCTTTAAAAGTAGTAGTCATAGATTTCAACAGAGCAATAAGACAAGAGATAATAACTTTAGCTAAGGTTTTAGGCACTCCAGGATACTTCCCTATAAGAGAGAAATGGACAAATGACTCTGTATAATGGGATGTTGGGCGGTAGCTGCAATTATCTTAGAGTGCGATATGGAAAGCATGTCATACTTAGGAACAAAACAAGAGAAATAATCAATAAGTTTGGCTGCTAAACATATTAAGCAAGATGAAATATGCAATGAAATTAAGAAGATAGTTGAGATGGTCATCGTAAAAGCTCCAGCATATCCACGATAATCATTAGATGATATACTAGAACAACTACAGACTGCAAAATTCAAGAGGTATCACAAAGACAAGCAGATAAAATTTGTTTGAATAAAATACACTAATACTCTTTAAATATACATTAAAATCACATAAAACCTGCGTTTTCTCTACTAACCCCAATAAGACCCCAACTATACCCTACAAATCAAAGCACTTATAAACCTCACTAAAGGGTTTTGGGGTTTTGAATGCTGGTAAGTATAAATATATTTTGTTTTATAATTATAGATCCGCAATTGTGGACGAAGTATATTATAAATACCATATATATTAATTAAGTGATTTTTATTATAACTTGAAATTTCATGAATCTAAACTTGAAAGAATTATACTAAATACTCCAGTAATGCGAACTTCCCCAGAAGGAGCAATAAACTTTTAGCAGTGTCCTTATAATGCGATTAATCAGATTCATTATTGCTGAATATTAGCTTAAACATAAAACAAAGCATATTTTTACTCACAAAATTTAATTTATTTTCAATACGCTGTCAATAACTGATCAGTGATTGAAGTCTTTCACAAAGTTAGTTTACTAGAAGCTCTTGAAACTGATTTGAATAGTGCATCAATGTGTGGGGACTCCAGCTTTTATACTTTCTCGAATGTCACAAAAGGCCCACCACTCCATAATTGCACAAATATGACTTAATAACTCTATTTTTAAATTAATTGCACAACAAGTGCAAATATGATATTGGAAAGAGTGATCTATTTCGGAGTTTCATGGTACTCTATGCTTGCACTCCTCTTTATCGCTTTCATAACGAATTAACTTATGATTATATGCAAAGATACCTCACAATATATTTAAATTGGATACATCAACCAGATTGGCACCCAAAACACTTTAGTCAATCGTAAATAAATAGTATCACCTTTAGAATTGAATAATCTTAATAAGGACTAATTCTAAAATTCATTGGATAAATAGAGACGTAAGAAAACTTATTAAAAGGTTTCAAATGAAACAGAAAATGATGTACTAAGGATAAATAAGTCTATAGAGGCATTAGACCTGAGGGATGTCCATGCTCCTGCTAGTAATCTAATTTAAGAGAATGTTAATTTACTAAAAGATTTAAAGCAGCCTTTGCTTGAAGATTAAAAGATGAATTGATGCATAAAATTTATTGGTTGATTAACATATTACTTTTATAAAAGCACTATAGATCATTAAAGAAGCAAGCATGGAGTTGAGAACAATTTGATTAAGAGTTAATTATAAAACTATTGGCTCGATTAATTGTCCCTTTAAAATAATTCAATTAGGGTGTGTAAATTTGATTTAGCCTAAATTCTATTTAATTTCAGCCAATAATAAGTCATTTTTAATTGAATAGTTCTTAACCCTATTCTTCCTTCCTGTCTAAATTGATCTATGGGGTTTAAATTTGCTTTTAATTTTTAAAAAATCAACAATTATAAAGAGAGATTAATAGTTTTTTTAATTAAAAAAATATTAAAAACAAAATGAAAAAAGCAAAACCATTTTGTCATAATATCAGAAATAATAAAAGAGGGAATAATACCCCAACAATTTTTCTAAAATATTTAATCTCAATAATCGCTCTTTGCAGTTATCAAATAAATGGATTGACTTTTGATGTTAGAAACTTAGCTGATCCAACTGTGGATTGATACTAAAATATTCTCCCAGTTTTTGCTAATGAGGTAATTCAATTTTTTTAATTATAGTGAAAGGCACATTGATAATTTCTATTGCTTTCCTTCCTTTTTTTAATCAAATTTCTTAATCTTAATAGTACTTTACATACGAATCAATGGTGAAGTATTGCTTTAATTTAACTCAAGAATATCCATTTTTAGTATCAGACATGAGTAAATACATTTAAAGAACTTACAATGGCAGAGACATTATTAGAATGGAAATCACTGTAAGTAAGAAAAATTAATTTTAGATTTATATATAGATAATTCAACTAAAAGCTAGGCGAAGTTGAAATATTACACTGATAAATTTGGTACTCAAATTCAATTCAAGCCTGCTAAATACTTTTTATCCAATAAAAGTTTGGATTCAAATAATTTACTTGATTAATTAAGCAATTTTGTTAAGGTTTAATTTAACAAAGAAGTATATCCTGATGGTTTCAGGGTAAAATGCAAATTCTATGTCCTCTTTGAACATGATAATGTCTAAAATGTCTTTTTTAATTTATTAATTTTTCAGAGGAGATTAGAGTGTTGCTAATTTACTCAAACTAAATGTTTTAAGGTAAGAATTAATGTCAATTCTAATTCAAGTATTGATTATCTATTATTTTATAGAATTTACCCTTTGGTGAATCCAGATGGTTATGAGTATGTCCGCTAGTCATTCTTATACTAAAATTATTCAAATTCTTACGATTTGATTCCCTTTATAAAAAATAGAAATGGACGGAGTACTCTATGCCCAAACACCCAATTAGGAGTGAGTATTAGGAACAACTACGATTATAAATTTGGAGTGGATGACATTGGCAGTGATGGAGACTCTGAATGTATGGATTATTATAGGGGAAAGACAGCTTTTTCGGAAGTTAAAAGTAGGGCAATTAAAGACGAAATAGAAGTATAAACCCAATCAACTGGATAAAATTACTCTTCTGTACTGTTTATAGAAAGTCATTCGAATTAAAATGCCCTAATCATCCCAAACAACTACATCAGAGAGTAGATGAATTTGCTGTTATCTTAATAAGACTCTAGAGTGTATAAGTGGTTAGAAGATCTAAAAAACTATGTAGATCCAGTTACTAACACCAAACTTTAGGTTGGAAATACAATCGATATAATTGGTAGACCATAAAATGGCGATCCAAATGACTGGGTATTTTAAATGAAGAAGATATTAAGCATGACTTTATTGATAGCACCATCAAAATATAATGGGCAATCACTTTATGGAAATGTGTTTTTAGATGAGGAAGAAACATATTCAGTTTTAAATAGAAATTAATAGCTGCTTATTGAGCTACTTAAAAGATCAACAAATAATCTTAAGTAAGGTATAATCTAATCAATAAATTTATTTAATAGGATAGACGTAGACCTGCCAGATCTTTGTTAAGTTATGATAAATGGGTAATTTAACTATCCTTAGTGTCCTTCCAAGTACTTTCTACGACTTATTTATATACCAATGACTTGATATTTCAAATAATGGGAGAGTAGATACAATTGGAAACCTAAATCTGGAACTTTACACAAGACTTTAAGTTTACAAAATATTTATGAGATCAAGTAAATCACAGCCATATTACGATATGCCATTCATTTAAGATTAAACTAAAAACACTTTGACTCTTCAGCTTCCAGATATAGAAGGTGACAATCTTAGAAACGTGGGGCTTGTGTGTATCTTCTACTATGAAATAACTAATCTAACCAGTATTTAAGATGTTAGAGAAAGACTAGTTTATAATGAATTACTTGAGTTTAATGTTGGTATTTTCAATGATTAAGCTATGGTTACAGCAAGAGCTTCTATTAATATAAAACAAGGGATTAAGTTGCAATTTCTATTTTATTAACTTTTTTATTGAATATCCAATTGATGTATACATATCTAAACTCCATGCTGATTGAAGCTTCTATTAATCAAGGCAAATTCCTAGCAACCACGGGAATATTATACATATTATACTTTCTATTTATTGTAATGAACATAATTTGGCTTGTTCAGATTAAATTCAATGTATTTAAGAAGAGTAGAAGGAAGGACGAAGGGACTTAATAGAGCGCTTTCAAGGGAGAAATTGAATTATAAATTATTAGAGATAAGAATATACATTTTTTAATAAAATGAGTTTAAATGAACATAAAATTATTATGAATGAAATAGTAGACAAAGCAGGAGATATTTATGTGGACTTTAATGATGATTTTAATGCTTAAGAGAATAAGAACTTCAAGAATAATGTACAATCTACATTAAAAACAAAAAAATATTAGTCTTTATATAAATGTTATCTGCCATAATTTATGATTATTTTGCTAATTTTTAATTTAAATAATAAATCAATATAACTTTTAGATATCTAATTTAGAATATATAAATATTTGATTTATGCTAAAACTATATTTCTTTTAAATTAAGATACATGTTCTATGTAATATAATTTATTATGTCTACCATAAATATTTTTAAAAAATAAAAGAAATTGCAAGATTTTTTAAATGATATTAATATTGAATTTTCCTGTAAGATACTTAATTAAGGACTTATTTTAAATCTATCAAAACATTCGATCTTAAATTTTTCTACATAATGTTCATATTAAAATTTACATCAAGTGTTGTATTCAAGTATTTTGAGATTTAAATTTTTACGAACCTCTGAAATGGATGAATTGAACATGAGAAACAGCGGCCATTAAATCTTAATTTCTGATGTGTCAATGATTAGCCAATTGAAATCTTCTATGAAAAATGGCTAAGTGAGTTTTAACAGAAAAGCACCAAACTTGGAAATCGATGTACCACTTGGCATGTATGGGAGCAGTCAGAGCAGTAGCAGATACCTGGACAGCACAAGAAGTCTCATGATGTCTACCAATACTTTTGGCAGTAAATTTAACAGTCAGAATGGCTTGATGAATAGCAATGGAGAAGACCATCACCACTTCGAAAATTCAATCCCTAGTCCAAACATTCAACAGTAAAAATAGACTAAATTCTTAAAAGATCCATATAACAACAGTCATGTTTAACAACCTTAATTCATTGACTTAAAGAAGGGTGGTCATAGGGGAAATAAAATAAGAGACGAAGAACAGCCGCCTATATTAGGGAAGGTCGAAAGGATCTCAAAAGATCAATTTGAAATAGTGAGACCTTCAAGCAAGGGTAAAATTAAGATAATAAAAGAGACGGATCATCATTAAGAAAAGAAGAGAAAGAACTTTATGGAACCATTGCAAACATAGATTCAAAAATTTAAATATATTAATTGTTTCAAATTTATGAGAAGTTAATTTATTTTTATATTTCAATATTTTGGAGTATAATTAAATTTTGAATTTAGAGTCCAAAATCTCAAATTTATAAATTTTTAAAAAATAATTTTGATAAGCCAAATAAAAAGAAACTTCTTTTAACACATATTAACAATACTTTTATTCTATTTATTAATTACAATTAGAATTTAGCAAGGAGCTCCTTTAAAGATTTGCTTTAAAAATAGATTAACTAATTGCAGATTAATTTACTTATTATCATTGAGTTTCATCTAAATCGCAAAATCGAAGCAAGTATAGATTTCTAAGTCTTTATTAGATATGTTATAAAATCTTCAGTATAATTACGCTTTTAATTCAAGAAGAAGAACATGAAACTTCAATCTTCCATGCGGACCATTCAAGCATTAGTGTCAATCATCAAAACCAAGAAAATCAATTTGAGCGAGATGAAATTGAAGAACAAGTACAAATTATGAGTTCTAAGAAAGCCTCAGAGCATTAATTTAACTTTTACAAGGCAAACGATGTGGAAATTTAGCAAAAAGAAGATTAAAATAATATTCTACAGTAAGACGACAATTTTATGGAGATTAACTTCAGTGAAAGTGCTCAAAATATGAGCTAGTTGAATTTCGATAGCAATAATTTGTTAAACTAGTAGTAAATTCATGGTTAACCGATGAAGTTCTATATTTTTTACTTTTAAGCATATCTCTGCAGCTGATCTACATTAACTCTAATCGCTAAAAAATAAAAATAAGCAATTGAATTAAAAGCATAAGGTCCCTCCCCAATAATTCAGCAACATTCAAACTTCAACACCTCCCCTTCAATAAAAAGCTTAAACTTAAGAATATATTAATAATGATAACTTTAAAAATAGGCAAAAAGACAGTCCTTTGAAACTCTCAGATCTTTAACAATCATCCACTCCAGACAAAGATAAATCTAATAAAAATTCATGAAATAGTTAATTTAAAAAAGATTAATGGGATAGTGAAAAGAATTTTAAGAAGTCTGAGTTCAGCAAAAAAACCAATGATTTAGGTCCTGTACAATAGTTTGAAATTAATGATTAATCGTTTGATGGATGAGTGATTATAATATAATTAGAAAGTTAAACTTAATGAATAATCAACTTTATTATGATTTCTGATTAATATTGAGGTGTATGTAGCATTATAAGAATTTTTTAAACATTATTTTATCTTATCCTTACTTATTATAATTAGACCCAACATATTTTAAGAAATATAATTAAGACTCGTTATAATTTTATTAAGTTGTAAAATGAATGAAAAGAAATCGCATTTAGTCAATGCTTCACATTAGAAGCGTTAGCAGTCAATTGGCATCACTCAAAGCCAGTAATATTAAAATATAAAGAATGGCTTGTAACTAAATGAAAACAGGACTTTCCTGAGGAATTCTTTAATGAATGTAAGTGAAGTTATAATATAATTTTGAAAATATACAATGAATTAGAGAGAATTTGATAAATAACGATAAAATATAACTATAAAAATTTTCATTTTTTTACAAAAATTCATGCTTGACATTATACTCTTAGGGTTCTAAAATGAAAAAGACACATGAGTCTATAAACTAAGAGAATAACCAGTCATAAATGGATCATCAGTAGAACTATAGTTAACTGAATACTTCGCAATTAAAGAAATAGGTAATTACAGAAATACAAATTTCACTCCCTAATAATAATATTACAGTTTTAAGGATTTTCATTTTTTATAATAAAACATTTTCATGTCTTGCCCCATCTGGTAAAGAAGTATTAACAATATGCAATTATATAGATCATAACGAACAATAAAAAGTTGAAACTGATTCGTATGAGTCTGTAATAAAATAGCAATCTCCCAATTAATCAGTCTAATTACAATGCTTCCTAGATTATCCAGAGCATGCAAATTGCTCAACCGAATATGCTAAATACTGGTGCAAATCTTCAAAATAACGTGAGCATTAAGTCAGCTGTAAGTCAAACTACTCTTACTAATCCTTTATTTTAGAGACGGTATCAAATTATTAATCAGATAACTAACCAAGCATAGAAACAATAGTAATAGTAGCAATAGCAGCAAATTCTCTTACCAACTCACACATAATTGAGCCCCCAAAATATCAACATGCATTTGACAAATTAATTAGTCTAATTCTAGCCAAGTACACAAATGCAGACTCTGAATCAAGTATCTTACAAGAATACTCTGAATTAATAAAACTAAAAGGTAAACTTATCTCTGGATAGAACAGCTGGTGCTCCATTTAAAAATGATTTTATGCTCATGAGCCCAATGTCAAGCGACACTAATAGCTTAATGAACTCTCTTGATTAAACTTTGAGGCTAAGAATAGATGCTTCTTTGCCAAAAGGAATCTAATAGAATCCTTCAAGCTTATCTGGTTAGATTGGAGTCCCGGCAAATCACTTCTATCAAACTTAAAGTCTTACAAGAGATGGCCTTGGTCATCAGAGTGGACATCATTAATAATAAAACAGTTAGAATTACAACAGCCTTGATTACTCGTCAGAAAGAGGGAATTCTTAAAAGCGAGTATACAATGAGTCATGTACATTTGGAACGCAAATGCAAAACAATTCCATCAATGCAAATATAAAGAGAAACAATTTTATCAGTAATCTATAAAACAACCAAGAAGACTCGCAACATTAAACATATTACACAGAGACCTAATCTCAGCCAAATCCTCCCACTTTAAGAAAAATCAAAGAATATTATAGAAAAATCTAATGAGAATATCTCAAAACAATATTCAACTGTAAAATTAGTAATAAGCAAGCTAGAATAACTCACTCGAAGATGCCCAAAATATTCATCATATTTAGCCAGTTAACTTAAGAAATAAGAAATTTTCATAACCAAAAGTATTATAAAATGCCAATCAGTTCTTAAACGATCCTCAGCAAAAATAAATCACTTAAACTTTTCATAATAGATAGTAAGTTCAAGAAAATTATAATCCATAGATTAGGCTTCAACAAACTATTTAGAAGATATATGGAGATTAAAGGAAAGAAAACACGAATAACGGGCATGGAAATTTGTAATAAGAGTAATAAACAATAGACTAAGTTTCATAAAGTCAAATGAAGAGAAAACATATAAAAATTAAGAAATCTTTTGTATAGAACAGTGGAGATTTTTAGAATTAATTGAATATCAGTACTTAAAACACGAATAACTTATAAATATAAGGGAGGTTGTTTTAATTTCAATTTTTATTAAAAACAAGAGCAGCAACATACCATAACTAAATCTAAGCAATATAGCATAAGAGAATACAATCAATAATAATTCTAACAAGCCACAATAAATAATTCTATCAGGCATAAATTAAGGAAACATATCATCTGCCAGAAGACAACAGATTAAAGTAGACTCTCAAAGAAGATAAATAAATTTTACTTAACAAGATCACACTTTGCCCACTAATGGTCAATCTAATTAGTAAATTCCTTAGATCTAAGTCCAATAGCAGCAAATTTAGCTGACCAATAGGTCTCATAGATCTAATGACATTAGTAATGAAAATGAAATCAGCTAAAATTCATAAAGAAAAACTGCTATATCAAAAACAATTTCATCTGCAAGACAAGAGGTTGATTCTTAATAAAATTAGAAATCTTAAAAAGTTATTTAATTACAGAATTAATCATCAAATGAATCAATCAGACTTGAAGACATACAGTTTCCAATAACACCAGGCAGAACTTTAAAACATTTTAAGGATCAATTATCTTAGTACGAGTAAGGAAAGATACTAGATTACCCTTAGATATATTACATTGGATAAGGTTCAGCAAAAGTTAAGGGATCTCCAAATAATGAATTCAATTTTGGTTATGACGATAAAAAGGGAAATTACAAAATTGTATTGAAAGACCATATAGGATACAGGTATGAAGTTCAGCAATTTTTAGGCAAAGGTTCGTTTGGTATAGCTATTAAATGCTTTGATCACAAAACTAAGCAGCACATAGCTTTGAAAGTTATTAAGAATAAGAAAAAATATTATTATCAAGCTGGAGTTGAGCTGAAAATTCTACAATACTTAAAAGAAAACGATCCAGATGACACAATGAACATAATTCACATGAATGATTATGTCATTTTCAGGAAGCATCTTTGTATTTCATTTGAGCTTATAAGTATAAATCTCTATGATTTCTTGAAGTTAAATGATTTTGAAGGCTTATCACTTGGCTTAGTGAGGAGACTTGCAATTTAGCTTTTATATGCACTAAAATTCTTGAAAGAACATGAAGTTATTCATTGTGATTTGAAGCCTGAAAATATTATGCTAAAAGATCCAACTAAATCTGGCATAAAAATTATTGATTTTGGTAGTTCTTGCTTCTAGGATGAAAGAGTTTATACATACATATAATTTAGATTCTATAGAGCTCCAGAGATTATTCTGGGTATCCCCTACACAACTTGCATCGACATGTGGTCTTTTGGATGCATAATGGCAGAATTTTGTATAGGATTTCCATTATTCCCAGGTGAAGATGAAATGGAACAGCTTGCCATGATAATGGAAGTTTGCTGAATACCGTCTCAAGAAGTTCTAGCAGTAAGTCAGAGAAAGAAAAAGTTCTTTGATGACAATAATGCACCAATTCTTGTCCAAAACTCTAAAGGGCATAGCACTAAAATTATAAAAGATATTCTTGAATGTAAAGATGACACCTTTGTGAATTTTGTAGAGAAATGTCTTGACTGGAACCCTGAAACAAGAATGAGTCCAGACTAAGCATTAAGACATCCCCGGATTCTTGAGGGCTTGCCACCTAAAGTTTTGATTCATCACTAGAAACTTCATAATATTCCTACTTAAGAGTTGCCTGCAAATATTAGAGAAATTAGAAGATAGTACCTTTTGAAAGAATAAATGAGTAATAATCCTCAATTGTAAAAAAACTCGAACTAGCATAGAAGTGAACCTAGGAAAGGAGGTAACCAAGTAAACTAAAAGCGTATCTAAAATTAATTTGTACTCTAAGGACATCAATAAAATGCGAATTAAGAAGCTGCATAAGTTTCTCAATCGGTAGAAAACTAACAACCTCTTACCATAATTTCACCAAGAACTAAGAAAATAGTATTACAGAGCTAAGCAGTTGAGATTAAAAATCAAATATAGCTAAATCTATCAAAAAGTAACCACACTACTATAGATAGCAATAAAACTCTGGAAAATACATTAAGAAATAGAAAGATTATTTTGTAGAATGGGATGAAAAGAAGTTCTGACACCAATATATAGTAATAGTAGTAATAGCCAGCAAATGAGCAGGCTCATACAACAACCAACTATCACAGTTTGCCAAGATAATCTCAATAATGATATGAATTTGAAGGGATGGAAATTTAAAAAAAAATTTAGTAATTAAATAAATAATTTAAGAGCTACCTAATCAAATTATATAATAAAATTTTCATGCATATTATTTATCAAACTTTATTTTGCAACATAATAAATTAATGCTCTTACCTACTTTAGAGAATAAGAATATAAATTATAAAAGACTAATCAATATAATTTAAATTTATCATTATCTATATTTACTTGCAATTAGTGACTTAGTTTGGTAATTACTCGATTTTAATTCTTGATTTTTATCTCCATTTATTATATTTCCACCCCTATATGTAACGCATGTCTTTGGGGATTGCACTTGCTGATTGTTCAGAGAATAGTATAATGAAATATATATAATTATGTTTAATAGTCATTGCTAGTGTCTACTGATCTCAGACTTTACTTTGCATTGTTTTCATCTTTGTTGTTATTACACCCTACACTTCCTATTCTCTTGTATTATTTATTGCTCCCTAGTCTTAACATAAACAAATAAAGTTAGTCAAACTCTTGAAATTATTGGAAGTTGATCCTCTATAATTATTCTCTCCTTATTTTTAGCTTCATGAGTGATAGTTTTCTGTCGCTTGTAATCATTTACTTAAGAAGCCATAGACCCATAAGTTTATTAGAATCTTGTATTAGACTGACCACTAATTATATTAGGATTTTAAGATCTCAAGACGCCTCAGCTGTTACTGCTTAAATTATCGTTTTAATGAGCGACTTATCTCTGATTGAAATCACAAGAATCACTGCTAGAGGAATCAGAGCTCAAATCATCATATTAAATAGTGCTTTTCTTGGTACCACAGTTGCATTTGTGTTACCTCCCCCTATAATTTTGTAAGTTCCTAGCTTTCCATCTTAATTCACGTATTATCTGGGGAGGTTCTTTTACAAGGGTGACTTTGATCTTGAAGACACTCTGTTATTAGATTGATGTGAAGTTATTGTTGAGATTGCTTTTAGCTGTAACTTAGTTTATTCATACTGTTAGTGGCAAGAATTTATTTCTGATTAAAACACAGACTTTAATTTCTGCATACTCTCATTTGTTGAGGTGTTTTGGGGTTTAGTTTTACATGAGGCATCCTCGCTTTCGTTTACGGTATAGTTGTTTATCTTCGCTGCATTTGGATGTAAAATCACTCTGGAAGTTTAATTGACAACATACTTCGATTTACTGCTATCCAGTGTTGTGAACTTATTGTAATTGTCATAATCATTAGTACTACCTATTTAGTTCTTCTAAGTATTATAAACATTGTAATTTTGCTTGTGATGATTCATATTGTTGCTGTGACTTATAATACTCTGCTGCTGCTATTGCAAGTTTGTACTATGTGTGGTTGTATTGCCCTTATTCTCTGTTTTCCTGAGTAAACTCTAATAGCTGTGTATCTTGCGTACCAGATCTTCTTTGAAATCTGTTAATCCTTTTTGCATGTGCATCTGTGATACTGTAGAGGCTTGAGACACTTCACTTTCATTAATCTTTAAAATCTTGTTAGCACCTTGATTAGACACCACATTTTACTGATCATATCCCCTCTATTTATTGTAGAATGCAGAAGCTAGAGAGTATTACGATATATATGAAACATCATTTTAGTAATTGCTATTTGTTATGGCAGGAGTCACTTTTTTGGGCATTTCGATGTTTTTGTTGAATTTCTCAAAAGCTCTGGCTTTAATAGCTGCTTTCCCTTAGTTCATGTTTATGTAGTTGTTTGAAGCTGAGATGGTGTTGCTGTTAGAAGAGGAAGTTTAATTCAATCTTTGTTGATAATAAGTAAATCCTACTGTTGGTTAATTTTAAGTTTCTACTTTTGATTGATAATCTTGCTATAAATTTTATTATATAAAAAAAGTGCCAAATTTTCAATAATAATATATAAACGTAGCACTAAATCTTTATAATTATTTAATAAAAATTTATCAAATAATTTATGTAAAATATTTTAAATTCTCAACACTTAGCAAGTGTCCTACTCTAAAAATCAAGTCAACCGCTTCTTCAACCTCAAGACTACAAGGAAATTTATTAGATATTAAAAATATTCAAAAATGTAATATCTTAAGTTGAACAGAAGCAGCTCTTTCAAGAGACATTTGATTAAGTAATAAAAATTATCTTGACCTAAATTTAATAATCGAGTATAAAAAATGAAAAACGAAATGAATAATAATTAAATAGTATCTTTAAGTATCTCCACTGATATCAATCATACTTCTATTTTATAAACATATTTGAGCGAATTATAACCTAAAGATAATAAAAGCTGCAGCCTGAATAAATCAGAATCTAAGTCAAAGTCGCAACTTTCTAAATAAGCAGTCAACTCACAAGTAAGTAGCAGTAGTAAGTAATAAAAAAGTTAAACCAAATCTAAAAATTCAAGTAATTACTTGATTCAAAGTAGCAAATCCAACGTCCCTCCACTTACTATAGTTAGAGCTTCAAAAAAATCTTAAACTCAATCTGATTAATAAACAAAAACGGACAAGACATAATAAGCACCTTCATCTGTAAATGTTTCAACTCCTTTAGTCAGTAATTCTACAAAAGAAACTGAGGCAATAAAATAGTAAATATAATAATAAGTTGATTAATCAGATTTCTTGTCATGTTTTAAGTATAAACAAGTTTCAATAACATAGGAAACTTGGAAGAGAAATTTCTCTACTATAAAGGGGAAATACTAAATTAAGAGATTTACAAGCAGTAAATTGATAAGTTTGAGAAGCTTTTGAAGGACTAAGAGTTTAGGTGAGGATAAATCTTGAAGCTTCAAAGTGTATATCACAATTAAAAACAGTATAGAGAAATCTCTGATCTAAATAAGTACTAGTGTTTATTAGACTAAGATTCTAGTGAGTAAACCGAAGATAATTGTAACTTAAACACCCAAAATAGAAAGGTAAAAGTAGTGACCAGAGTTGATTTGTATTAAGAGTGGATTAGAATTACAAAACAGAAAGTAAATCAAATCTATAAAACTCTTTGTAATTCTTTTCAGACCCAAACTCCTTATGAAAACGATGAAGTGAAATAAGATATGAATCAAGAATTATTTTTAAAACTTTCCCATAATTCTCATTTGGAAGATAAAATAGCAATCAATCTATTGCATAAAAAACAAACATACTCAAAATACCCTCATCAAGTCAAGAATCTCTTAAAAGGAAGTTAGATAGCACACACAACAGATTCAAAAGCCTTTCTTTTGTCAAACGAGAAAATTGCGCATCTGGGTGGAATTCCAAACAAAGACTGTCCAATAATTGAGAACAGCAAAATTTTAAGTGATTCTATGATGAAGATGTACATTGATGAAAAATATCAAAGAGATTTAGTTTTGGAACAGAAGAAGCCTCTTGTAAACTAGCAATAGATATTTTTCATGGATCCTTAGCAATAAATCAACTATGAGGCAGTTAATAACTAAAATAATGTACAATAACTTGATGCCACTCAAACAATGCAAATTGAACAGATTCCTATGGAAACCCAGATACTGTTTAATGTGTTGCAGCAATAATTGCCAGGCTCTTTATAATAATTGTCAACCTAAATTAAGGATAACCTAATTTCTAATCCCCATGCATCGGAACGTATTATTACAAAAATAAATTTGAGAGAGATATTAATTTGATTATATTTTAATATTTTCATAACTGAAGTATATAAGCAATACAAAGTTCTTTAGAGAAAGGCACTATGACATTCCTATAATCCAAATGTTCATTTAAAACCCCATAAGCGTCATATAATAAATCCTAGAGCAGCAAGAAACTTAGCCTGCTCAAACTCAACTTCCGTAATTTAATCAACCTCTCATTCATGCCAATTTCTTAGCACCTATTTCAATTCCACCTTTACCTATGCCTCTTAATTAATAAATAGTTTAGCCTATCTTATAGATTTAATCAGATCAAACTTAGCAACCACCAGCAACAACTATGATCAATTAATTAGAAGTTACTTCTAACACTAGTAATTTGAATTAGAAATAGAAAGAAATGCTGAGTGAGATTGAGAAGTTGCTTGAAAATGCAAAAGACCCCAGGAAAGTCATGAGAATAAAGCAGCTTTTGAAATCAAATCCTGATATTAATGAGATTGTCAAGGCCAACAACATGAAGAACAAGAGATATATTTTTAGTTGAAAAAGATTAGGGAAGATATCGAGGCTTTTGAAGGAATTAAATGATTTTAATACTCTTGAATTGATATAATTAATTACTAATGCATTGTTGATTTTTAAATGATGTTGTCTATAAAAATAATTTAAAATTTACTAATTTCACAAACGGTTTTTAATTGTGTTTTGATTCTAACTTTTAGGCTCTTGAACAGGTTCTGTCCCTTCTTAGCTAGAAGCACGCGATAGTTGCCTTGGCTTACAAAACAGACACTTGCTGACATTAAAGTCACTAGTTTTATAGTATTCTTCACCTTTGGTTGTTTTAGGCTGCTTATGTTTGTTACTTCTTACATTTCTATTGTCGCTAGAGTCTCTGTCTGAGTTTTGGCCTGTGCTGTTGTTGTTTCCACCGAAACCAAAGCAGCCTCTTATGCTTTATTGGGAATTATTACCAGTCACATTATACGAGGAGTTTATCTGATGTGCATGTAAATCTCTGCCCTCTAAGTACATTTGGCAAGCTTATTTTTTAATAATTTCTGAAAGAGTGTCTATGTCGTCCTAAATCATTATCTTAGGGTATAGTAACCCAATATATCCATAGATTTTACCCTTGATGTCATTAGTTCGTTAGCTATCAGCATATATTTGAACTAATTATTCAGTCAATTAAGTTGCCTCCATTGAAATCGCTCCAGAAACATTTTGCCTAATTTTGCAATTTAGAATATGAGTTCTGAGAAGTTTAATTTTTAAGCCATCTCCCTTGTTTCCCCATACTTCAGTATCATGAATTATCAAATTAGCATTTTTAAAGTGAGTTTTAAGCAGTTTTTTAGTGTCTAATTGCTGCTTTGTATTCAACATTTAACCGAGCTGTTTGTTCTTATCGGTATCTGTATTTTAACTTACTTGGTGGCTTGAATAATTTCCAAAATCCCCTCCATTTTAGTTCTGTGAAATTTATGAAGCCAAAATTCCATTACCCTCATTGAACTTTAAATAACTTTCTTATACTTCTACAAGACCTTCAAACTCCTATATAGAAATGCCATTCCCATTATTTTCAGTTATCTTGCAGTTCGATATTAAAACAAATGCTGGATTATGGCTGTTTTATTATACAAATGGCTATACATTGGGAAGTTATAAATTAGCTTAGTGAGAGTTGCTCAGACTTTGAGAAAGACTAGAATGAGTTGTATAAATGAATAGAAGTATAAATTAAATTTACAAAACTATCATAATGTAGATGCCATCTCCAGTATTTTTAGTTATCAAGTTATGATCAATATGGCAACTACTAGCTTCAATATGAATAGCATTTCAATTCATCATTGCATTTGAATACTAGTGGATGATAAAATTATTAATTAAATTTATTTGTTAAATCTAAAGTAATAATGCCACCCAAGAAGAAGAAGGCCGCAGGAGATGCCGCTAAAGGAGAAAGAATATTCAAGAATTTGTGCTCTGCTTGCCATGCCCTATCTGTAAGTTGATTAAATTTTTACTCGAATGTTCCATTCTTACTCATATTATATAGGCCCACTCAACAGGTCCCGCCCTCGGTGGTCTACCAGATTAAAACATCGCTTCTGGAGACAGATTCAACTATTCATCAGCACTTGCCGCTAAGGCCACCCTCAAGTGGACCGACGGTAATCTCGACAAATGGCTCAAGTCACCTGCTGATTTTGCCCCAGGTAATGGTATGGCTTTCGCTGGTATCGCCAGTGGCAAAGATAGACAAGATATTATCGCTTACCTCAAAGGAGGTTGAAACTATTATTGCCCATATAAATTATCTACATTAAATAGTTAAAATGCTCCTTAATTTTCATTCCTGTAATATAAAGAAATGGAGTTCCTACCGTTGAAAGATAAGAGAGTCAATATTAGACAGCTGCAACTGTCTAATATTTAACTATTATTAACCTTAACAAATTAAGATAAATAATAACAAATCTTTAAAGCTAACACTCTAACTTAAACAAGGAGTGATTCCGGTTTAATTTTTTAATTAAGGTCTGTTCCTTTTTTGTCCTTATTTATTTTTTCTTATTCTTTCATTCATGACAATTCAAGTAAAAATGTAATATTTGAGAATTAAAGTCTATTTTGTTGATTTGATTTTAAATTTAATTTATAATAACTCTGCAATAATTAAGGGTCGTGGAGTTATAAATTGTTTGAATAAATGCTGATGGTTAAATTTCTCCAATCAATTATGTTCTAAATAAGGAAACATAATTACTCCTCATTGTCTTTTCAACAAATGATAAGACAAACAAAATAAAAAATTTAGCATGATATAAGTAATTTAAATTTTTTTCTTTTAACTGCTAATAATTAAGTGATGATGTATTTTCTTAAATAAACTTAATTTCTATAATAGTGATTCTCTATTTTGAGTATATTTTATCACAATTTATTGTATAAACAAAGATAAAATTATTGGAAGGTTCTAAAAAATCTTATCTTAAATTATCTTAATTATATTTTCATTTTCTAATGTATGTCTCTTCAATTTTCGATTGCAAATGCTTCACTTGAGAATATCATAGTGATAATTTTTAGAGTAATTAAGTTGAAGTGAGTAAAATTAATTATAATTTTATATTATTTATTAAGAGCAAGTTCGTTTATTCGTAACTTCAACAAAGCATAACTTATAATAACCCAATAATCTAAACAACATCTACTTCATACTTATTAAAAGGGTAAATACTCAATCAAAAATCATAAAATGTATGTTTTAATTTGGATAATGTTATATTTCGAGTTAAATCCTTTACGAAAAATGTTACGCTAAACATCTACTTACGATAAGCCAGAGTATTCTGAACGCTATACAGATGACCACTACGAATATCGTTATGTAGTGCTGCCCAGAGAGATGGCCACTGAACTGAAAAATAGGGGCATTCTTAAGGAAGAAGAATGGAGAGGTATGGGCATCACTCAAAGCAGAGGCTAGGAACACTATGGTTTTCATAAGTAAGTATCAACAATTCAATAAAACTAATAAGAAGGAGGTCATCAATGCAATATTTCTCTTGAATATATCGATTCATAGTGATTTTGAAACCTCAAAGTTACTCTTGATTAATTAACGATCGTTTGTAACTGAACTTACTTTTTTAGAGCTGAGCTCATATTCTACTATTCATAAGGCCTCTAGGCACAGACCCTAAAACAGGCTAAGTGAATTCATAGCTAATTCATGAGCTTGAAGAAAAAATTAGATAGGATAGGGAAAGATTTATCAGTCAACTTGTTCAGTGAAAAATCAACTCCATTTTATGAAATTATGAAAAATTAACTGCCAGTTTAATCGGACATTAAGAAATCTAAATTAATCTTGATTTTATCATTAAAATTTAAAGTAAAGCCATTGTATTACAATTATAATATATTTGTAAGAAGAATTATAGAATTCTTTGTCTAATATCTTAAATACAGATGTTGCATTTATATTTATAATTAATCAATTTTATTATTTTCTTTCATTTATTCTCAATTATAATTATTGGGTTTATAATCAGAAATTCCTTAAAGATTAAATTTAGAATTTTCTAGAGAAAACTTTAACAAGTTTAATGAAATCTGATACTGGACTGCTTATAATAAATAATTATTAAATCAATGCTGTTTATTGAGAGGAGAAGGTTGCTTGCCCTGTCATCACAAAAAATAATCTGTGAGCAAAACATCTCATATTTTTTATAGAGTGAATCTGATTTAGGAACGGTAAGATTTACTTCAGGAGCAAAATGCTTTCATTACTATCATTTCAACGCCCTTAGAGAATCTAAGTCACGACTAAGATTGATGATTTAATTTTGGTATTAAACAGTGATATGATGAATTATTTTTGCTATTTTAATTAACTAATTGTATAAGAGGAGAACCTTTGAAGCTCAAATTGGAAAAGCTAATTCGTCACTACTTTTATTTGATTTTTCATCATTAATTTGAATGAAAATTAAAGAAAGTGGTATATCTTACCCTAATTTAGTTTTGAGATGATCATCTTGATTGTAAATATTAGCTTATAATTGTGAAAAAGTTAGACTTAATTACTTAAGAAATTACTATTGATTATTAATATATAAATTGTTCTTCATACAATATATAATATTCATACTTTTAAAATTCATAAACTAATTTCAGTTCAACCTTGACGAATCTAAAGTGGTATATTATTATTCTTTCTATATACTGTTTTCATTCAAATTGAAATTTACATAAGACTCTTGATTATTATATAAAGTTTATGAGATTCTATTTTTATTTTGTCTCAAGAAGCTTTTATCCAAAGTGGGTTAATTTTATGAAAAATAGTCACTAGACGCAGGGTTTACATTAGACTAATGGTCTATAGGTCTTTAGTAGAATGATTTACAAAAGTTAGCTTGTTATTAAAATTTGACTTTAATTTAAGGAGAGCCTTAATTGGAGATTTATACTTTATTATTTACATAATTTTAATCGAAATTTAGAGTACTTAAGTCTTGATTCTGTTTAGAGAATGAGAAGTATTAGTTCTATTTTAGTGGCCTAAATTAAAGGAATGTTGCTTTTAACCTGCTCCAAGAGGTTTTGGGGTTTTCAAAGACAGACTGATCTTTGAGTTAGTGAAGTGGCTCTTATCTCTGTCTAGCAATTTATAGTATTGCAATTTTGAATTTGGCTTGAGAGTATAAGCGGTGTTCATTACTTTATCTTCATACTGATTGTCAAAAGTGCTTGTCGCTCGTTTCATATTCACTAATCTAAAGGGAGAGCTTTACTACGAATATATTCTGTTTTTTAATACTTTTACTTTACTTTGTTCATTACTCATTTGAATTCCAAAGCCTGATTATTACTAAGAAACATTGTCGAATTAATTTTAATGTTTTGGCAACGTTTTTATGCTAGGAAGCATTTTTAGTATGGATGTTACTCTAATTGGTGAATTTTACTAAGAAACATACTTTGTATTTGTTTCTTTATAGTAATTATTTAATTTGAATTCTTGGCTTTCAATATTATCTGAAGATAATTTCATCTGCTTTCTGCGAAATTGCTATTATGCAATTATAATTTATTTTATAAGATTAAATTGAAAATCAATCTAATATAAGTGTTAATTCATTAAATAAGTTTCCAGCAAAATTTACTCTATTTTCATTTTATCAAATGATACAAATTATTTATTTTTTCATTCTTATTACAGTCAATTATAAATTGTTTAGAAAAGTACTTGAATATTTTATATTTTAAATTCTAATATTTTAATATTAATAAAATGATATATTAATTTTTTTCTATAAATTATTAAACAATATATCTTAACTATAGAACTCAAGTAATTATCACCTGATGTATAATCAGTAAATTTTTAATCAATTTTCTCATCATCCTGAGACTTTTTATTCTTGAAGCTATGATTGGTTTTTACTATGGTCATTAGAGTATTTTAGACTTTCCTAAGCTTCAATTCGCAGTCTTAAAGCAACTGCTTCCAGGCTTGATTATCTGCTGCAATTTGAGAAAATCCTCTTATTTCATACATAACACTTATAATGTTTATGGAAAATTAATCAGATACACCCAATTATTTTAATATAAGCTGTTTGAGAGACGCATTTTGCAGTCGTAGAATAAAAGATATCACTGCACTAATTAAGTGAAGCTTCCTACTACTACTTCCTTTTTTGCAATAAATCCTAGGAATTCTTGGTAAATTAAGCCAATAAATGCGGTTTAACAATGTCTTCATCTCCAAGCAAATTTTGGTGTCCGGCAAAGTATAGTGGACAAATTTGCTCATTACTTTACTTTCCACTTTTTAAAATTTATTTTAGCTTTTTCTGGCTTTATTGGGGTTATCCCTAATTTCCTTAACATCTTCTTCGGTTTTTAACTTCGACTTTATTTTTCTGAAAACTTGAAACTCTCCTGATTATATAATTTAGACCATATCTGCAGGATCTCCCTCTTTATAAAGTATGCAATCTTTTGGTGTAACTTTTGTGATTAAACTCTGAGAAAGTCTTGCAAGAGTATTTCTTGTCAATTTACTAAATGCAGCAATTTTTTGGAGAATGTTGATCTTTTCGTTTGTTGTTCTGCGTTCTATATTTCCAAGAAGCTTTTAGTAGGAGTTCTTGCTAATAAAATAAGAAAAAGAAATTATTTAATGACACCTATCATAGAGTCTTAGAGACAAATAATTTCACTCTATCTTATGACACTTTCATTTAAGATATCATTTTATTTAAAAAAATTGCTGAAATAACTTTATTATCATCATAGCCAAAGACCTCTCCTTCCCCAAAATTAATTGAGTTATCCATTTGATTAAGAAAATGAGTGGAATAATTGCTGACATTCATTTCGTTTTTGGGGTGATTAATTTTAGTGTTGCTCATGCCCATATCCATCTTAGAATTGCTGCTGAAATAGTAATATGGATCATAGCCATTTGCATTGATTTAGATTCCTTCATTGCTATTCACATCATCGTCGTCGTAATTTTACTATGATAATGATTGAGAATCGTCATCTTCTTCTTAGATCAGTTCAATATCTTACTTCTTAATTTTATTTGATGAAAGATGTTCGCGAGATTCCCAATCATTAAATAAATAAGGGTACTCTTAATTTTAGCAAATAACCTCAATAATAAAATATTCTTGCTTGCTAGCTAAGTTACTATTACTATGATGAGCTAAAGTTAAGAACAAGTCAGATCTCATTTTATTTTCCAGTTTTTATCTAGGCTATAGGTATTAGCTACCATCTGTCTTACTCATACTTTTTACTGGATCTCTCATCTTCCTAAACTTCTTCGAATGGCTTCATATAATAAAACATATTAAATTATTTGGAAAGGTCTTTTTGGAGAGGGATTAGGTTTTTGTTAACAAACAAGTCCCTTGAATACTATGAATATTTTATCGGCTAGGTCACCCACTGCGTATATCAAGTTTCCTTTATTATGGTTTTCTAAGTACAGTCTTGATGCCAAATCATGTAAATCTTGCTCATCTGCCTTAATGGTGGTAAAGTAGCTTATTTATTTTAGTCTGGAATAGTGAGAAGTATCTGATTCATTTTTCTCGACACTGACTCTAGGAGTTTGATGTTTATTATCCATGTAGATTAAAAAATAAATATACAATTTATTTCTTATTTTGCAAACACTTATAATGCTTTTTTGAGTATTTATATCTCATTTGCATAAATAATCAAAATGAATAGCATTTCCAGCTTTGATTTCAGTGAGTTAGTTGTTCCGAATGACTACTCTTTTTGGATCATTTTAAAAGCATTATACATCCATTAAATGAATACCATGCCCTTGATTTTTGAGTATGTCATTTTTAGCGATTTCTAAGTTTTTTATTTTGAGTGATTTATAAAACCATTTAATCTTTCAGTGAACCATAGATCTTGTTAATGTAGATTTTAATCAGCACATTTAGAAGAAGAATGTTTTACCTCTCTTAATTAAAAGTGTTTTGATTGAACATTCCAGGAGTGAAAAACTTCTACTCTTTGTACTAGTCTTGACTTATCTGCTAAATGTAAATTGAGTGATTCTTTACTTGCACAAATCTATTCGCTTGTATGAGAATCTTTCTTTGATATCCCATCTGCTTTTAATCAAGTTCTTGCTGCTAATTATACTTCTCTTTCGATGGCTATAGAATTTTAATGTCAACTGCATCTTCTTCACATTTCTAAATCACAGAGCTGCTAATTTTTAAAATTCTAGGGTGAATCATTTTGATGGCAGTACCTCTTGAGTTTATAATAGAGCTTTTATCAAGATTTATTATTGAATTATAGCCATCGATTATGCCATTATAAAATTCACTGATTGTAGTTGAGTTCAAGGAAATGACGCCAATAAAATCAAATTACAATTCGATTTCTCCCTTGGTAATGCCTTGCTTTTAGCTTGGATAAATAGAAGAAGTATTCATGGCAAAACAACAATCTTTAACGTCTATGTTTTCTTCGTAGTTTACTGATATACCTGCTGCCTGAGCTTTTATAAAGGCATCCTTTTCTTTTTAGATTTGTAGTGGATCTTTGATACTCAAGACATAGCAATCTGTGATTTCTAAAAAACTGTCATTCTCTACTATAAAGCAACTTAAAATACCTTTCTTTCCAGAAACCTATGAATTTATACTGCTGTCTTGTTACCCTGTTTTCTAATAAATGTCCTTTTATTAATCTTCTTATTCCTGATGATGGATTTTTATTATTCTTAATGATTATTCCAGTAGATTATTCAGATGCATTTCCTTCTGTTAGTCATCCTCTGCAGCTTTGTTTCTGTTAAAAACAATGTGAATTTCTTAGAAGATGACTACTTCCGTTCTTTTCAAGAGCACATTATTGTCTTTAGATTCCTACTGAATGATTTAATTCAAAGACTAGCTCATTATATTTTGTGATTTGCGAGTCGTAGAGTTAAAGTCTACAACGATCCTTCCTCCATTTATTTCTATGACTGTGCCTGGTTTACCTATCAAAGTAATTGGTCTGCAAATGAAGAGTGAATGAACCCTAATTGTCTCAGCTGGTAGTTTAATTACATCTCCTCTCTTTGAATTATCAATAATTTTCTGAATATGCCGTCCAAGTTCATCATAATAAGAGTGGTCACTTTGTTTTAACTTGAAATCTGAGGGATTCACAGTAGTCTCCCCATTAAATTTTTTTATAATACTCATAAATGATCTCATCGAGTGATGATCTTCAGCATTAGTAAAGTTTTCCCTCATAGTCATATCTGAAAATTACTCACCAAAAAATCTATCCTCCTATTTAATTGCTTTTTAAACATCTTTTTGAGCTTATAGGTTTCTACCTTAATCTTTGGGTTTGCTCTAAACATTACTTGAATCTAGCATTATAGAGCTCATAATTAAATTATCAATATCACGACGCAGCTCATTTAACATTTCTATGTTTGAATGTGAATCTTTTATCTCTGAATTATTTGAAATTCTCTTCTCTTCTCTTCATATTTTCCTATCAATTGTTTTTATTAGTACTCATGTTTTTGCTGATTTTAATTGTCATTTCCAAAATTATTCCCATCAAAAGACTTAAAGATAATATTTGATTTGGAGGATAGTCGATCTCTATGACTTATCCTCTTAATGTCAGAAATCTCATTGTTTAACCCGTCTAGAATATTTTAGTTCTCATCGTTTCCTATTCTAGCAGTTTATTTTTAATCGATGTCTTTTAAGTTGGCATGAATCACCTAAATTTCATCATTTAAACTTGTGTTTTGTGAATTTCTTTAGTTTTTATTGATTTATAGTATTTTTGAGATTTCATTAGAGATTTTGGTGGATCTTTTTTCTGTGTTTTAGAGCTGGTAATAATTCAATTCATTACCATTTGAATTGAAATTGCTAGACATGAATTACTTGTTTGTAGCTTAGGCTTAATTATTACTTTTTGGTATTGTAAGTAAAACTTAGTTGTTTGATTAAAGGTGAATTACAATTGAAATTATGCTAAAAAATAAAATTAATTAACTTAAATATATTTTAATTAAATAGAACTATTATGTATTCGATTAGTATTAAAAAATAAATCATAGTCGAGTCTTATTCTTACATTATAATAATTTTTAATATAAAAAAGTGATTATACACAATATATTACGAATTGAGTTATTAAATTTTTATTAAGACTCGTTTTTTTTAAAGTTTAATTAAAAAGGAAAAATTTTTTTTAAAAATATTTTTTATTCTTTTAAATGAGAAACCTTTTAAATATGATAAGGGAAATGATTTATTAATATTTTATGGTTCTTATTCAAATTTGCATTAATAAATTTAAAGAAATATTTGTTAAACTTAAGTTTGAGGTTGCTTAAGATTTTATTAGATTGTATTTTTAGTGAGTTAATTTTTGGATTATGTATTGATTGGATTATTCTGAGTCAAAGCAGTAGGCTTTTTTTCATTATTATTATATATAGGAAACAACAGCTAATTAGTATTTTTCTACTATCTATGATTTTACTGTACATACTCACTCCCTGGTGATTGGTGACTTTATTAATATAATTGTATAGCGGTGTCTCCACGTATCTCACAGGTTGTTACTAGTATTCATTGGTAAATAAGTTGTTTTTTGTGTTTAAATTGTGGTGACTAAATCTTTTCGAATTTATTGTGGAATTTCTAGCATAGCTTTCAATTTCAATTTTGCTCATAAATCTGTAGGATTTCTTTCTTACCATCAAACTATTCTGCATTTAGTCAAAGGTATCTGTGACATTAAGCTCATTTAAATTTAGTAATATATGCGAAAGTTTAACATTATAAGTTAATTATTTAAATGAAGCTTTTCTTCTTCACTACTAAAACTATCCCCTTCTTTGTCATATTAAACATTGGGCTACTTCATTCAGCTTTAATATTTACTCGGAATCTCTAATGCCCTATTATAATTCTTATCCAAAGATTTATAATAGACAAATTTATGGAAAAATAAAACAGATATTTCAAAATCCTGTGATAAGAAAGCGAATAAAAACTTTCAAAGTTTTTATTATCTCTCTTTAATCCTGTTTTTTTAAATACTTACTTCAAAGGCAGTGAACTTTCATCTCCTCTTGGCATATCAAAAGTGATTTCTGGAATTGGAGAAGGCATCTTTAAAGGTTACTAATCTTATCTTGGCCCCTTAGGTGATAATAGATTTAGCTCTTCCTTATCTTCTTCAGAATATCTTGATTTCATATTAATGTAATGCTATTGATTTTTTTATGAAATTTTGTCTCTTTTCTCGCTCATTTTATGCAAATTATAATATAAAAGAATTTATTGACTTTATAATTATTCTTATGATTTATTAGCTGTATTTTTTAATTCACTTAATTCTGGAGAATTATATGATACCTTCTCATTTAAAGAAATTTGAGTTCTTATAGAATTTTGCAGGTTTATAGCATTATTGTAGGAATGCAATCGAAATTGAGAAATATAAGTTAATTTAATATAATTTAATTTAAATAAAAATCGTGGCAGTTAAAGTTGGCCAATTTAAACGATCTTGTGCTCATTTGATAGAGAATTTAAAATTAGTTGGACTTTTCTATACGGTACTATTTTATCGCATCATTTGAGCGAGATAACTTCACTTTGATGTGAGAGTATAACTTATTTAATTTAGAGCGTTTAATTAAAGTATAATTATCTCTATCAATGGATGTGAAATAATGGTACCGCCAATAATAAAGTTCAACTAATTTTAAATTCTCTATCAAATGAGCACAAGATCGTTTAAATTGGCCAACTTTAATTGCCACGATTTTTATTTAATTTAAATTAAATTAATTTATATTTCCCAATTTAGATTGCATTCCTACAATAAGAAAAACCCAAAGACCAAGAGAGCTAATCAGACAGACACTAAATGCTGCACTTTATTCATGATGGCCTGCTTATTTGTAAGTTCAAGTTTCAATAATTATAATGCCTTTCAATAGTTACTGACTGTTTTGTCAATTACTCTCAAGAGAAATGTTACTTAATCATATTGGGTGGCGGGTGGCATTAGAAATACCTTTGTCCCTCAATTTTTGGAGATTCATAATTAAGATTCAATGTGGAACTATTTCAATAGTTTTGGGAAGAAAATTGATATAATAACCTTAAAATTAAACTCTCATAAAAATTTTCCTCTATTTATTTTAAATAGTACTTTTGCAAAGGCATTATTTTCAGATCAAGACCTTTAGACAGTAATTCGATAGAACAACTATAACATAGAGATTGATGGGTTTGAAGTATACAATCATGACATTATTGTGGGAGCTATATAGTTTAAATAAGTAAGAGTCAAGCAGATTTCATGCCCAAGGCAAGAAGAAATTAATACTTAGTTCAAGTGTTATGAGAACTACTATTTAAAAACTAGTATGGAATAGGGCACTATCTCTAGCACTTATAGCTTATAAATAGCATAACAGTTGCCGATTTTAATTATAGATGCAGTGGTCATAGTTTAGAACTTAAGATGAATTGGACTATTCTCCAGCAAAACTTTATGGAAGTTTAGGTGTGTACGATGCCAACGGTTATTATTAATGGTTTGCACCTTATAATACAACTTTAAGAGCTTTTCAAGGCAACTTGACAAAGATGAAAAACGAAGGCTACTATGACTTATCAACAATTGCTAAACTCATTTAAAACTTTATATATGAAATATTGAACATTTATTTTAATTTATTATCTTAGTTTATTGAAGTCTCAGTGACCCTATACAATACAAGATTTGATTATTACATTTCAGTTGTTCTTTTGATTGAAAAATCAGCTGGGAATATATTTCCTTCAAGAGCTGTAGTTTTGCTTCCAGATTGAATCCCTTTAAATCAGGAAATAAAGGCCTTTAAGCAGGAGACGTTTTTAGGATTTTACTCTAAGTTTATATCATTTACATTATCATTATCAAACTGGTAAGTTCCTTCACTCATTCTCATTAGAACTTTCTATCTCAACTTCTTTTCTTCACACCATTCAATAATTCTACTTATAGTGCGCTTATGGTTCAATAGAAAACATTTTGAGCACCCAGAGTTTAGTAAACGTGGGCTAAAATCTAATAATCATAGTATTCCAATTTATTTCTTTTGTACTACCAATTTAAGAGCAAGATGGTTATGATCTCAAGCCTGAGGATTTTATGACTCAAGAGACTAACAATAGTTTTTTCTACACAAATAATATGGCTTTTTGGTTTAATTAGGCTTTTATATTGGAAGCTAAGTTTGCTTTTTATTCTCTATAAATTGATATGTGTGTTCAGAATTTACAGAGGAGTCTAAATTAAACTTGAATCTTTAGAAACTGTAAGTAAAAATGCTTAATAAATATGATGGTCTAATCATTTCTTGAATTTAGGCAAGTTTATTGGTTGGAACATTTGTAAGTTTTATATGTGTACTCTTCGTTGGCATGACCATAGTTGCTATGAATATTTGGGGTCCTCACATCATTCAATTCAAAAATTTCAGTGATGCTTTCCTATCTGTCATTTTCCTTTAAATGGGTAAACATCCTACTTAACTATATTTATCATTGTGATTTAGGTCTCGTTGACTTCGAACAGCTGAGATCTTACTCAATGATATGGAGCTTTGTGTTCATGATAGTCTACTGCATCTTCATAATCTACGTGCTTTTGTCCTCTTTCATGATTATCTTCATAGAATCTTACCGCAGAGAAGTGATTTAAGAGGGTGCTTTATCTCAAAACTAGAAGTAACTTGGACTTTAAAATTCTCAAGAAATGCGTTCATTCACCTCGTTTATGAAGTGGTTCTTTGGGTGGCTTCCAAATGAATGCCTCAAGAAAATTGGCAAGAATGATGAGGTAAATGATAACATGGGAGGAGACGAGGATGAAGACATTATTGATTAGAATGGAGGAGTCCAAGGTGTAAGTGGCAAACAAGAACTTATCAATGATAGCAGTGAGGAATACTCTGATGATGATAAGAAATCTTGATATTACTAATTTTTAATTAATCACTCAATTAACATATTTATATCTTAATATAAGTAAATACATTCACAATAATATGATATAAAGATTATTTGTAATTAAATATTATTTAAATTAAAAATATCTATAAATTAATATAGCAATGATAGATAAATTTAAAGTGAATAATTGGCATGGTGTTAGTTCAGTCACAGCAGTCTTCCTCCTCATGCTCGTAAAACTCGATTTATCCTGTAAATTTAATGAATATATAGTACCTTGGCTCTATGTATATAACAGGAAACATTACGCCTTACATAAAATCGTATTTGATGTAATATTAAGAACTTGATAATTCACAAATGTTTTTACTGCTCTCTGGTAGCATAATATGGGCAACTGTGCTGTTTCCTTTCGGAAGTTACACCCCAGGTGGTAAGAAAAATATTTTTTATGTGTTATTAATATTAGGTTAATTTTGATTGGATGTTCACTTGGAGTAGGCTTAATGATAGCTGCCTCTTTTATGACAAACTATTTGGCTTTTTTACTTCTATACACTCTAAGCTTTGGCTTTAGTAATGGAATAAGTGTAAGTTCAAGAGTAACTTAACACATTTTATAGTATGCTGTGCCTGTTTACAACAGTTGGAGTCATTATCCAGAAAAGAAAGGTATGATAACTGGTATTGTACTCTGTGGTTTTGGCATGGGATCGTTTATGTTTGATTTCATTTCAGTGGCCTTAGTAAACCCAAATGCGCAAGATCCTGATAAGCAAGGCATATACTCTCTTGAAGTAGCTAATAATGTACCATACATGCTTAGAATGCTTGCGCTGATTTGGACTATAATATCTGCCATTGCATTTTTCATGACATTCAAAGTTGATAAAAAGGTTCAGACTAATAATGATATTGATCATGTAAATTTACACATATAAAGCGCAGTCAGCACTGATGTAGGATCACTTATCGCAACATAAGAGAGATTTTTGAATTATAATGATAAAGAAGAAGGTTAAGTAATTGAGGATTAGCGTTAAAATAAGGATGAAATTATAGATGAAAAGAATGATAATTATATAGTTGCTAGAATAGAGACTTTGAAAATATGTAAGGAAAAAGATTTAATATCATTATTACATAGATGAACTGAGAAAGTTGACTAAAGATTTGAGAAAAGCATCATTACCCACATTGAAAGAATGCGTGCTTTCGCGACAATTTTTGTGCATTTACATCATGAATTTTCTATCAATATGTAAGTTAAAAGATCATTTTAAATCCAAAAGTTTCTTAAGAAAATTTTATATGGAATAACCATTTGTATTTTAGTTATTGGGATGTTTTTCATGTCAACCTTCAGGTCATTTTCAGCCCCAATTTTGAAAGATGATGCCTTCCTAACTATATGTGGAAGTTTAGGTGGTTTTTCATCAGGATTAAGATTTTTATGGTCCCCACTAGTTGATAAATTCAGTTACAAAAAAACTTACTTCTTTGTTCTGGTGCTTTAAATAGCAATTGCGACTAGTTTTATTTACATAGTGAAGATTAAAACCATGTGCTTAATTTATATATGCTTGATATTCTGGTGTGAAGGGGCTCATTATACACTAGTGCCTATTATATTTGCTAAGTTGTTTGGAGAGCAGGCTACTATGGTCTATGCTTACGCTTTTTCATTTGGAGGGTTCTCACAGCTTATCAGTACTGCCTATATTATTGATATTTTTTAAATTATAAGATGCTATATAAGTTCCCCAAATTAATATTATTTAAAGCCTTAACGTTGGGATTATTGGACATTTTATAAATCGAAGGCTTTTACTTTTTAGGCGCTATTTTTTCAGGGCTATCACTAATCATACTACTTTTTATCTTTTAAGAGAAGTAATTTTGCTGTTGAAATCAAAATGATTCATGAATTTAATACAGTATAGACCCAAACTCATGTGAAATTGATATATCTATTTATAGTTTATATTTTATTTAAGAAATTAATTTTTAATTTGCTTTATCCATGAATCTTATAATTCATAGACAATCAGAGCATTAATAATAATAATAAGAAAAAACTAAGGAATCAAAATATACTGACGAAATATTAATTTTATTGAATTAAATGAATATTATTGGTTTTAATTAAAGGTTGTGGCTATCAAGAGCCTCTTAATTAATTATGATTCTGACCACAAATAATAATTTTCATGTCACTTGCAGTTTTTCTTCATCATTAATTTATTGTCTTCATAACACGACTGATTAGCCGGCTTGGAAGGTATAGTATGATGAGTGGTTAACATCAATTTTAAATATATTGTTTCATACAGAGTTATAAATTAAACTCTAACCTATTCATTTTTGTAAATTCTTAGATTATTGTAATTTTTTAACTCATTAAAGAGGGTGACAAATTTAATTGAAAAATAAGAATATGGTTTGTAAATTTGAAATAAAATCGATGGCATACATGTTGTCACCTTGTTGACCGATCCACCATCTGTCACCGACAAAGACGCCGTTTGTCATTATATTATCTAAGGTAGCTGATACAGCTTGATCAACGGTTTTAAAAAATTAAAAAATATGGAGAAATTTAAATTTTAATTTGACAAATTTCATATAGTATATTACTTCTTATTATTCAAATTTATTAGGAATTCATGAATATAATAAGTTACTCCAGATGAGCCGCTGCCTGATGTACTGTTCTTAAGTGATTCAATTTCAGATTGAGCACTTTGGATTAAGCTGTATAAGTTAGAAACGTGGTTTGTCAGGATCTCAACTTAGTCTTGGAGTTGGTTCACGACTGAATAGTCTCCGTCTTCAGCATCCTTCTTAAATATTACAATTAATTGCTAAAATCAAAAGCAAACATTTCCAGTAATTAATAATTTTAGTCAGCACCACCGGTGATGTTTAATTATTACTCGATGAGAGCAACGTGACGTTCAATATTCTTGAAATTAAACAATAATGAGCTACTTAATATTTATATTTTACTATAATCTTGACATCTTCGCAAGTGAACACTCAGGTCTGGTTGCTGCTTGGTGGGACTGTGGGTACGGAGCCATCTTCGCACTCTTTTTCAATAATACTGATTAAATTTATCAAGGATGTTTCATAGATTATGTGCCCAAATGTTTCAATATTTAATTTTTCAATGCAATCCCATGAGCATTCAGTTGAGTTGAAGACCCAATCGCAGTTTTATTTGACACATTCGAAATTCATTGAGTTCTCGTTGTAAACCCAGTTGCAGTCTCTATCTTTGTCGTGGAAGATGTTTGGAGTGTTCTCCTCAGTGCACTCCTCAGCTGGTATGCACTCGCTTGGAGTTTATTCAGAAGGGGGGAATTGATGGAACTGGTGAAGCTGTCTCATTAAAACACCCCGAAACCCCTTACTAAGTTGTTAATTTATAAAGCCAGATTATGTGGGGAGTGAGATATTAAGAACAAATATTTTAATGATGTAATTTTCTAATTATAAATACTAGTATCCTTTAATAAATAATCATTATTCTTAGTGTTTAAGTTAATTTGAAAAAGACTTATCTAAGCTTTTATTTATTTTATATTTGATTTTTATTAAATATTTTCTCTCTTTTTTTTCCAGGGATTTATTTATTGTTTGACTTATTAAATCACTTAATAAACATTTTCTTAGTAAGACTAATAATATACAATTATATAAAAAACTAAAAATAAATTTTTACTGTTAAAAATAAAATATTACGGTTAAGTATCCTTAAATCATTAAAGCCCAAGTATAATATAAATTAATTAGAATATGTTAACAAAAAAAGGTTTCTGATTGAAAATAATCTTACTCTATAAAATAAATAATTGAATTGAAGATTAACTCTTTGAATTTTAATAAACTTGAGCCATGGTTGTTGGGATAATTGGAACTACAGAATATTGAGAATAATTTTTCTCCCCATTATATATACAGATTCGGTTTGTGTATTTTGTGAGGGAGGTATTAATGAAGGTACAGGAGTTACTGTAGGTACGATCACCTCACATTCCTTGTTTCCACCTTTAATTATCTCATCGATTATTTATTGAAACCATTGCTTGACTAGAAGCCGGCGGATTTTTGTAATTTTGATTTAAGTGTGGATTCAACTTACACACCTTGAATGGTGTTTACAAGGGCACACACTGTGAGCAGAGGGTATATGATTTGGCGTCTCATTCTTGCGATTTCGAATGGTTTGCTAATTGTATTTTTATTTCTTTATTAATTCAGAAATCTTAAATAGCCAGGAAATCAGTGAGAACTTACTCTTTTAAATTGAAATAAAGCAAATCACTATTAAATTTTAAATAAAATAAAATATTAATCTGTATTAAAAAAGTTAATCAGTTCTTAATTATTGAAAAATATCTATGTTCTTTCTCTATAACATCCTCTATACACTAACATGAGGATTGTTATAGATTTTCCTTACTTCTTACTTTCAATTATTTCTCAGCCCCTCATACTTTTTAAAGCTTTTGTTAATTTTCATTCAGTACTCGCTCTATTATAGAGGGCAATTGACTAATAGCAAGTAAACATAAATTATAGAGAATCATACAACTATATCAGTGAGTAAAGTGCGAGAATAACTCCAAAATTTAGGTGTCCGTTACCAATGATGGTAAAATTTAACTTGCTTAATTGCTTAGATTCACTAGTTTGGCTAATTAGTAACAATATACTAAAATTAATTATAATAAACTATAATTAGCTTTTGCAATAATATTACTCAATTATGTTTGAAAATGGAAAATTATATTCATGTTATCATAGGAACGTAAAAATTACATTGTCCAATTATTATTAGTATGATGGTTATTTATAAAAATTATTGACTGTGGTTAATTATCAATATTGCAATATTTTAAATTATAAAATGCAGCTAATTTTAAATCATAAAAAAATACTGGCATAGATAAATTTGTTTATCCAAATATATATATACATATCAACGAATTTATTTTCCAAATTAAATCCTAATTGTGGAATATTATATGTTTAACTAAATTAGTATTTAAATGTCTATAAATCTCGATTTCAATTACTCTTCAGTTCATGATTCTATTCTCTATATTGCCAAAATTAATTATTTTTAAAGAATATTTTTTGTAAAGCTGTCTCAGTTGGAACTGGGACGACGCACTCTTAAGTAGTGACTGGAGCCATGTATCTTAATAAAAATTATGGAACTACGCATTCTTGAGTTGGAGTATTTTATGAAGTTGGGATTGGAGGAAGAGTTGATGGAGCCTCGGTTGTTGCTGGAGCTTCAGTAGTAGATGTAACCACTTCGCAAGCTTAAGTAGTTGATTATGAGGGTGGTAGAGTTGTTACTGGAGCTTCGGTTGTTGGAACTACGATGCAAGCCTCAGTGGTTGGGACAACTATACAAGCCTCAGTGGTTGGGACAACTATACAAGCCTCAGTGGTTGGGACAACTATACAAGCCTCAGTGGTTGGGACAACTATACAAGCCTCAGTGGTTGGGACAACTATACAAGCCTCAGTGGTTGATTAAGATTCAGTGGGTAGTGGAGGCAGTGTATATGGTGCTTCTGTAGTGGCAGGTGCTTCAGTTGTTGCTGGAGCCTCAGTTGGGACCACACAAGCTTCAGTTGTTGATTGTGATTCCGTAGGTAAAGGAGGTAGTGTTGAAGGTGCCGTAGTTGTAGCTGGAGCCTCAGTAGGGACCACGCAAGCTTCGGTTGTTGATTGGGATTCTGTTGTTACCGCGCATTCGGTAGGTGTATTCTTTTAGAAATACTTCAAATTCTATTTCTATTTTACATAAATTCCACCGTTACTTCCGCCGCCATTGTTGTTCATGTCTTTTGATTTGTCATCAATCTTCTTTTGCATATATTTGACTTTGTTTTCAAAGAGACTGAAACTATTGCTCTAAAATATAATATCTTAGAGGAATTATGAAAAAATACACGATTAAAATTGATAAATAAAATTGATTTGGTAAATTTCTTAAAATTAATCAATCAATTATCATTTTATCTCTGAGAAGATAGCTCAATTCAATTATGTTACAATTATTTACTTTCTTTTCTTTATATTCTTATAAATATTCCTATAATAAACCTTTCACTTTTACTATTTATTAATTATTCATAATTTGTCTTTTCTTTAAAAGATCATTCTAATTAATTTTAATTGATTACTTTTCTTAGTGTTTTAAAGCAAAGATTATAAATTCAATAAATTCCTAGTTGCTGAAATAATGAGTAAGGAGTTTCTGATCATTGCCTAAATCAGTAAAAAAGTCTTAAGCAAAATTATAGTATCCAACTTCCTTTTTAATTAAAGTTTTAGCTCTTTTTAGTTTTTGAGTAAATTTATATATTTACTTAATTTTATGAATAACAGATAATTCTGAATCTATTTTTTCTAAAGGAATGTCCATATTATTATACATATATTTCTAGAGATTAACATCTTTAACACCAAGCTCATGAAGTATTTTACAAACTAGTTTGGAGATAGAAAGATTGTTACACTCCTGCTAATTAATTGCAATATGAAGCATGATATCCAAATAAGTTTCAATCTGAACAGATAAACCCTATGAAAGTCTATCATTCTAGTGTAATTATTAGCAGTCTTTGAAATCTGATACTTTTGTAGTTGTGATAAAGCTATTAATTTTTGTTATATAGCTATTTTACTTTGTTTCTTTAAGCAAAATTTGGCGGGGGAAGTTTCCTGCCCCCAAAAAGATAGTTTGCTGCCCCCTTCGGAAGTTTCCTGCCCCATACATAAAAATATGTAATTTTTATTATTTTCAAAGAATCTTTTTCATCAATTATGATGAGGTTTTTTTAAATTTAGCTTCAAATATCATTTCTAACTTGATAATCAATTTAAAATTTGATGAAAATTACATTAATTATGAATAAAAAACACTTATTTTAGCCTTGTTAATAATGTATAATTTGATAAAGAATAATTATGTACCCTGAAAGTTATATAATAATAAATGTTGTATAGTACATGACTACGCTAATTGAAATTAAAATTTATTTGTTTCTATTAAAATTATTGCAAAAAACATAAAATTTAATGTTGGGGGTAGGAAACTACCTTTTGGGGCAGGAAACTTCCCCCCCCAAATTATCAAGTAAAGTACAAGACTTAGTATTTCTTTTTATCTTTGAGTTTGTCGTTCTAACATTTATTGTAAAATCTTCACGATATTTAGAGCGAATCTGTAGGCATTAAAAATTAGCATGTTATCAAGAATTTTCTGAGCAGATTAAAAGGCTTATGTGTTGCGAAAAGTCTGGTTTGTCAAAATTTCGATTATTGTATTAAGCAAAGTTGCTTATTTACAGGGATAATCTTCTCCTCTCACATTGGATACTTATTAAACTAGAATTAAATTAATTAGCTTAAATGAAACTTACTTTCTATAAAGATGTGATAAAGTGAACTCATGCAGAAATCAAGTAACTATGAATATTAATCTCTCTATTCAAGTAATATCTTATATTAAATTTGACTATCATCCATATAATCTCTTCAACAAGCATCATGACCATATTTTAGTTAGATTTAATTTTAATTGAACTGCATAGTACATTATATAGAACTCAAAATGTCTAAATTTTTCTCATCAACTCCTTGGAGTATTTCTAGGACATTATTGCATATATACTCAAGTCCAATGTCATAGCAGCATTGCATTAAAACACAAATAACATCAAGTTTCTTTGCATTTCGCTTACTGTTAAGAATAATCGATTGAATAGTTCTTACTGAATAAAGTAAGTTTTCCAAGTTCAAGGCACACTTTAAGAAGTCTTAGATATTTACAGCAGCTCCAGATAAATAGTTGACTTATAGCTGCCACATATCTAAGGGAATTGTCTGTTGTTGTTTGAGAAATTATTAAATCACTTAATTGTTATTAAATGCATTTTTAGTCTATACTTTCATTGAAGTGTATAAGTCTAAGTTTACTGTGCTTAGAAAATGCGATAGAGTAGGGCTTAGATCTGATATGAAATTTTGAGTGAAAGTCTTCAAATCATTAGAGTATAGCTTTTAATCTATTTTAATTAGTGATATCAAATTTAATAAGGATGATTACAACTTTTCACCTTGAAATAGCTGCTCTTAAATTTTAGAGATACTCAGAGGCATATCTTCCAAAAATTTAAGGTTTTCTAGGTTTTAAGAGAGGTAAAGCTGATTAGACAAAGAGGTTGAAATTATTAGATTTAGGAGTTTTATAATGAGATATATGCATGCCTCATTCTCAGTTATTTGACAAGGATCACTTCCTTGATATTGCTAAATATATACAAACATTGAATATTTATTCTATAATTATAATTAATAATACCTTATAAAAGCAATACTTCAGGTTTTCAATCATTAACTCATAAATTTAATATCCAAAATTTAATCTTATACTTTATTTTAACTATTTCGATTCACTTTCAGCATTAAAAAATTCTAGCAATTTTTGGATGGTTAGTAATTCAAAACGATATCCTTTGTTATTAGTATTTGAATTTTCCTTTATAATCTTGTCAATTTATATTAATTTTTCTATTTCAGAAAGTATTTGTCTCAACTATTGAATATATTTTACATCATTTCCCATAAAAGCTCTCTCGATTTATTTCAGAACATCAAGTTATTTACAAACAAGCAAGTATCCATTTTTTACTTTATTTACTATTTTTTAAAGAAAGTTTACCATATTTTTAAAGTATTTCTTTTCGACTGGTGAATCAATAAATCTCTTTAAGATGTGACTTACAATCTAAAAGCTTTCAGCCATTTGATACTCTTCGTATTTAAGCTCATGTTAAGTTTAGTATTTCACTGTAATTTGTTCATTTTATTATTATTAACTATTTATGCTTATCTATAGTTGTCTATTGCCAGCGTTTATCTATGATTGAAGAGTGTTATCTCGTAATTTCTCTAATGCTAATATATCAAGTTTTTCAGATTTTCTAAGACTGTATAGTTCATATTTATGCTATATATTTTAGGAGAGTTCAACGATAGTATCATAATGAGGGTCTTTATTTTAGGAGTATAGTATAAACGACTGAATTAATTATAGGCCATTTTGAATTTTAATAGTGTCTCGTTCATCCTGAAGTGAGTGCTAATCTTTTGCAAATAGTGGGTTTGCTTCTTTGTCTTTTTAGAAGGATTAGTTCTGTTTAAGGAAATCAAGCTCTTTCTATAAATATTATATAATTAACTTTAGATTTATAGCTTACAATTTTAATAGTTAGGAACTGATTGCTGGCAAAGTTTTATGTCAAACTCTTCAATCCAATTAAGTTATTAGCAAGGACAGCCATGAATTTGAGTATCTTATCCAGACATAAAATTAATCTCTTGTCGTAATGAGCTTGATATATGAATAGACAAAGATTCCTAATGAGCTCAGTATCTGAACTTATTTACTACAATAGTTCATTGGGTTATATTTAAACTAAAAATCTGAGAATTTTAATAAGAGCAAGCGTTTCCTGGAAGAACATTTGATTTTATTTTAAGTCCTAAAGATACTTCTTCAATCGTCTAAATAGCTTATCTTGGTAGCTTTTTATAAGTGATTTCATTTCTTCAAGGTTAGAGAGTTTAAATTAAGGCCAAATTGAAGGAGAATTTTAAAGTTAGGCTAGGAAAAGCTTGATTGAATCTACTATCTGCCTTGAGATTAAAAGTAAATCTAAGCTACTCTTTCTCCAATCTTTTACCTAATCAGTGATTTTGGTTTAAAATTCTTGCAAAATTAAGTGAGAAAAAGATTATGGGTAAGTCTAAGCATTATTTTCATTTTGCGAGTCATTTTCGTATCTTGATATAATAGAAGAGACATTCTTTAATGATTAATCAGTAATTTATTCTTGTTAAATCACCTCTTTGTTTTAATCTTTTCCCTCAACATAATAATGAGCATCACATATATCTATTTCATCGAATAATTTGTACAAGTTTTTATCACTCTCTAGGATCTCTCCAAAAATCATCAATGTTAATTTGTTGTACTCCCCTCTAAACACTATGTGATTTGTTATAAACTAAATAAAAGATTAACAAATAAACTTAACAATTAATTTACATTTTCAATAGGAAAGATCGTATAGTATTCATGATTTTCATTAACGGTCTACCTTTAAAGCATGTTATCGAAACAAGATTTTGGTTTTGATATATCTTTTGCAAATATCTCGAAGTTTCTTATTGGTGCACAATCAGTCACACTATTTATTGGACAAATATTTATATGGCTTATGGGAATCCTTACCTTGGTGAATTCTTAAGATGTGAAAATGGATTGTGGGAATTCCTCAATATTCTAATTTGCTGTAGTTTAATTGGTCTGGTTAAGATCACTTCATCGTGATAATATCCCTTAAATTTGTATGAGAAAGAGTCCCAATATAAAAGTTGAGGCAATTTTTAAACTACTTCTTAAGAGCTCATGAATAGAAAATCAGAATTGCTTATATTATTTTTATTATAAATATTATCAATAAATTTTGACAATGTTAATTAAATTAGGGCTATTTATAAAAACTCTTCCTCTAAATCTTAATTTTTCTCGTTATATTCATTCCTGTCTCCATTGTCATCGTCTTTCCTAAAGAATTCATTTTAATAATTGAGACATAGGCCAGGATGTTTTTAACTTACTCATTAATATTTCTAAGGCTTCTTTTCTCTCTGATAAATTTAAATGCCTCAATTAAGTCATCGTTACCACGAACTCTTCCAATGTATAGTAAAGCTATTTTTGAACTTGATCCACTTGATTTAGCGCCAGATGTCTCGAAATATTTATCCACTGTTAGCACTTAATTGCCTTCGTCTGATTGTAAGGGTTTTCCATTCTCATCGTAAAATTGGCCTTAATTTGATATCTCAAAATTTATAAATTTGTTATGATAAATTGGTAGTACTTGTCATTTAAACCCCAAAAATCAGTGGAAAGTTTCTTCAGTAAATTCATGTCAGTTTGTTTTGAAATTCTGAATGTTTAAGTGAAAAAGAAACTTTCCTCACTCATCTATCCTGACATTTGATTTTACTAGCTGACCATAGTCTACCCCGCATCATTAATAAATAAAATAGTGGAAAGGTATTAGAAGACTTGGAATTATTAATCATTCTCCTAGACTTCCTTGGCAAGCTAAACATATGATTATTGATTATTTATTTACTATTTTAATTTAGACTGCGTTAACATAAGGTCTACCTGCACTCTCCTTTTCAACATATTGTTATCTTAACAATCATAAATATAAATATATACTCTAAATTTAATATATATGTAATTAATATTTCTTACGTAATTTAAATTTTCTTATAGTATGTCATTTGGATTTTGTTTCATATTTGACAACTTAGTTTTGAGTTGAGCTTTTAGCTTTTTATAGGCAATAACTTCAATTTTTTAAGTTTTCTCTCTAAATTGCTAATCAGCTTCTGCCTAATTTCTCTGATCTTTTTGAGATAGAGCGTCTTTATTTAATAGAATGTTTTGCTGTTTTTACTTCAATTCTTCCAGTATTTTGTGTTTACTCCTCACTTCAAGCTAAAGTTCTTATCTTTTTACCTATATTTAGAAGTAAGTTAATGAGTAAGTTAATTTCTAATGTTATATGGTAAAATTTAACCAGAAAATTGAGGTATAATATTATTTGAATGTTTGTAACATACCAAAAGTGCTTCTATTTCTTCAGCTTTGTTAGAATTATCTGCTTGTAACAATTTAACTGCTTCTGTTTACTAATTAGTCTCTTTCTGCAATTTTATGATTAAATCCTCAACATCCTATTTTTACTCCATTTCACTTTTTTAACTTCAACCTTAATTGTATATAATATCTGACTGTTGAATTAGCTAATTTAATTTCCTAAAAATAGCAATTGTAACTTTATAAATATAGGAAATCATATTTTAGGATAATCTTGCTAGTTAATGTAATTACTTGTTGTATATTTCTCGGCGTTAATAGTGCTTGATTTATTTTACTAGGTTGATTTCATGGTCTCAGCCAACTTCCTAATTTACGATTTAATGTCTTGCTATATACTTTTCCCACTTTTTGAGCTATCAATAGAAGGTTAATTTTTCTAATGATTGTTTTAGTGCAAATGGCTTTAGTTGTTGTACTAGAGTTTGCTATTTTCAATTTTAGAGTCATTTTGATTTTTAGAAGATGGGAAAACTTAACTTTAACTTATAGTGAGTGAATTTTGATTTCCTGTGTTAAGACTTGTACCATTTCTACTATCCAGATTTCTTAGACCTTTTTGCTTTCCAACTTGATTTATGCTGACTTTTGAGAAATTATTTTAAAGTCGACGCCTTGCACTTAAAATAGCATCATCCTCATCTTTTAATTGATTTTAACTATTGTTCTCTTGAGCTTTTCTATTAGAGAAGAGTTGCTTTTGCGAGGAATTCAATGGAACAAAAGACTATTTACTCTTTAGGTTTGCATAGTCATTATACAGAGTCTTTAGTATTTCACTTCTAGTGGGAGATTTCACTGATGATTCTTTACTTCTCTAAGTGTTCAGTTGTTATTAATTTTCTTGCTATTCTTATTACAGAGCAATTTATTTGCTCTGTAGCAACAAGGAGGATTGAACTTTGTCTCTTCCCGGTCTTCTAGCGAGTACACTTTGAGTTAAGTCAAACTTTGAAATTTTTGAAGTTTTATTTAAACTTGTCTATCTCTTAGAATTGCTCTTGTTAGTTCTCTCCGAAGATTTTTCTCATTTTTAGGTAGATATTTTATTTTTCTTATTGAGAGGCGATTTCAAATGTTTTGGGCTTAGACAACAGTATTAATTGAATTGATTAGGCTTTGTTTAAGACCCCTAGAGAATTGTTTGAGAGACTTCTTCAAGAATTTTTCTGGCGCTTAATAACTCACTATTATTAATCTAATTACTAACATTAGTTAAAGGTAATTATTTATTTTTGCTAGAACTTTTATGTTTAAGAGCTGATTGTTTATTTGATTTTAAAATGGGAGATTTATAAATTATCTTAGGGGATTCTTGAGGAGATTGTTATTGAATATTTATTTCTTCTTGGGCAAAATTCTCTTCTAAGCTATCTTACTAAATTTCTTTCTATAATTTTTCTAATGAGAGATCAATTTCGTTGTTTTCAATTTACAATGATGATTAAAGATGACATGAGCTTTTATTTTGTTTTTTAGGTGTTTCTTCTTTTTATTATAAAACGCTTTCTCTTTTTGATGGATTAAAATTTACTATATTAATTTGATCTTACTATACACTTATGCTTCCCTATTTATTTGAATGAAATGGTTATTACTTTATACTGCTTGATTCACTTATTTTATTCTTTGTTTGTAAGTCAATTTAGTTCTATTTTTCATTTTCTTCTTCTTCAAGTCCGCATAGACTTAATTATCGCTTGGCTTTAAGTTTCTCCACTAATTTTTCTTATTTGGCTCTGAAATGATCAACAACTTCATCAGTTGGGTCGTCCAAGATTATTACTGCAGGTTTTATGCCTTGATAGACATACCCTTATCTATATGGTGGGGGGAGTACCACTCAAAACCCCAAAACCCTTTCAGTAGTTTGATTGAGTTTTTGATTGATAAAAGTAGACTATTAGTGCATACTTTATTAGGGTTTTAATAGGGTTTATGAAGGGGTTTAATGTTTAAATATTAGTAATTTAAGTGAGTATATGCGAGGTTTGGGGGCAGTTTATGACAGTGACTATATAGATTTATTGTTTAAGTTACGATATGGATGTGATGAATATAGTGAATAACTCAAGCCTGTTCTAAATTATACATCTATAGCAAGGCTACTCCATAAATCTCCAGCAACTGTGAGGTCTCACTGTCTATTAGCATTAAATTTAAAGAGATAGCATCTTAATCTAAGCCTAAGAAACCCTTAAAATTTTGCAGCATCATATTGAATATCTTATTAATGATAAGACTCTTAAATACTGGGCTCATTTCTCTATAGCCTAAAAGGCTGTGATGTTTCATCGCCAAATTCCTGAGCTTCACATCTCTGCTTAATATATAGAGAACATATATAATAAGAATGGAATATCATACAAGACAGTCAATCGCAAAAAGAGAGTGATTGACTTTAATGTTCCATTTATAAGACTAATTTAAAATATATATTCGATTAAATACAAAGGTCTTAAGAGCATAATATAAAGTTCATACACGCTGATGAGGCAGTATTCACATTTAATACCTTCATATCAAGGTCTTGGTATAAGAGGTACAGCAACATTGAAGTATATGATTAAAAGGTTAAGGTTTAAACTCATGCAATACTAGGTGGAATAAGCGAAGATAGTGGCATAGAGACTTATGTTATCCACCCTCGCTCAATAAAGACCGAATAATACATAAAATTCTTGTAATAACTCAGAGATAAGTACGCCGACTAAGAGATTATTCTGTTTGTAGATAACTTATCTGTCCATAAAACTAAAGACACAAGAAGATAATACGAAAGGCTAAACATAACACCCTGTATTTAATGTTCCTTACAGCCCTTAGCTCAATGGAATTGAATTATATTGGGGGTTATTGAAAGGCCACTACAAGAAACTTCTACACTATCACTTGATGCACGACTTGAAGATAGATGTAGTTGATTTTATTAAGAGTGCTGCTAAAAGAGTTAGCGATGATAAAGCTAAAGTATGTGCTAGAAAAGGGAGATTATGTGTATATAAATAAGTCTTAGATTTAAACGAATGAAAAAGTTCACATATTAAATTTGCTCGAAAGGGGATTTGGTTTCACTTTCTTTTCTTCCTCTTAAGGCTTGCTTGGTCCAATGTTTCTTCTCTTAGTGCCAGATCCTGCGTCTATTTTCATATCTTCTAGCTTTTATAAATCCTTGTAGAGTCTCCTACTCAATTCATGCTTTACCTGTGGTTTTCTCTCTCTGTTTAATTTGCTACGCTCTTTCATCAAGTATATAGCAGTACCATGTTTTTATTAAAGTTAGAAGACAAAGCTTACTTGAGATGAATGGATGCTTCTGTAGTTCCTAGAGCAAGGTTTCGCTGATTTTAATACCTTGCTTCTCTTTTTCTTCAGGAGAGATGCTGTAGCGTTTCTTAGGAGCTTCTTAAATAACTTCATTTCAGTACTCAGGTTTCAGAGTTGCAAGAACACCAAAGAAGAAGTTTCTCTCTAGCAACTTATTAGAGAGCTGTAGCTTTGATGGAAGGTAGAGAGCTACGTCTGGATCACTCATAGCATCGTCATATAGGTTTGTCACTGATATTTCAGGGTAGTTAGGTATCTCTATCATCCTAGTTTCATTAGACTTAAAAGCTTTTTTATCTTGACTCAATAAGGCTTTTAAGAATGAGATTTTAATTCCCTCCTAAGTTGGCAAGAAAAATCCAACTATAATGGATTTATTAATCTTACTTAAGAACTTACCTTGCTATATCAAAAATCTATAAAGCTCCTCTTTACTTCGAAATTTTCCAATTAAATTTTGAGATTAAATTCTCTTCATTGCATCATTCATAGACTGCATCTTTCTTCCTCTTTCCAGAAATGTTAATGAAATTTTAAATTATGGATATCCATTCTAAGTTTATTAAAATTTTACTACTTAATAGGAAGGACTTACTGGAGGTCAACCTTATAAATATATAAGGAGAAGCATTGAAAAACTTGCTCCAAGTTTCACAGATTGACTTCCATTTTTATCGATCTATCTCCATTAAATTGCTCCTAAAAATGTTTAATTATTTT
>ARYC01006132.1:0-12979 GCA_000711775.1 Oxytricha trifallax
TGCCTGAAACAATTATGAAACTACTATTCTCATTAAATTTATAGTATATCGTACAATTATTTTTATAATTGAATAATTTACCATACCTAATTATAAAAGATATTTATAGAGCACTGATCCCAGGAACATGATCAGGCACCCATAGTGGAAGTATATTTTCAACATTTAGAAATAAAGTTTAAATCATCATCATAGAGAGCATTGATGTTACCAGAATCATTCTACGCTGCTTGATGTTTGTTACAGGCACAAAATCAATTTAATCATTTTTAATATTTGAATTTTAAGCAATTTTATTATTATCTTATTTTTATGGGTTTTCTAAGGTTTATTTGAATTGACTTTGATTATTTAAGGGAGGGGAAATGACTGGTAAATTTTATTTGCACTACTCTATGTCAAAATTATCGTATTCTTAACATGAAATGAATGAGTCACTTTAAATTTAATAATATAAAAAAAGCATTCAAAATAGTCAACTGAGCATTCTGAAATGTTGGTACTTTATTTTCTTAATCGACCACTTTTGTAACAATCTTCAATTTTCAATTATTATCCCGTCTCCTAGGTTTCAAAATATTAATTGACTTTTCATAAGTTATTCCTGTACTTTATACACCTAGTTGATTTTGATTTTTTAAGCTTTTAATTTACTTTAGAAGATTTGCTTTTATATTATTTCTTAAATGTCATTAATTTGTTCTTATTTAAGACTTTTAGGCAAAACGTTTCGTGACCGGTCAAGTTTTTTTATATATAATTACATAAATTTTACATAAAATATATATAACTTAATTTTGAACTTGAAATCTTTAGGAAATTTATTAAAAATCTTTTGCCATCTTAAAAAAAGTATGGAAAAGTATTTTTCAGTAAACTATTTTGACTAAAAATTTATAAATAGGGATAATAATAAATAGTCTTTCTTTCTATAAATTAATAAATGCATATTAAAATTAAAATCAATGTTTTAATTGATAAAATATTTAAATTTCTTAAGTCATAGTCTTATACTTTATAAAATTAAAGTATGTCAAATCTCTAAATTTTAGAGAAATTTTATGGCATTTTAAAATTTTAATTTTTTCTAATTTTTTGTCTTTAAATAATCATTCTAATAATATAAACACCCTTTTATTTTCATAAGACTGGGGAGAAACTTCCCCCTTAGACTTTTGAATGTTTTATATTGCTTATAAATATTTCTATTCAAAATTTTATTCTTTAATTTAATAAATTAAAATATTTTATTTCATTATAGTCTTTATGGAAACTTTTTAGGCTTAAAATTTAGTCATTTTATTCAAAATTTGGTTTATAAAACTATAAATAGATTATTTGTCTTTCTATCTTTTGTAATAACAATTATAAATTATTTGAAGGATTGTATTTTTGGCTTGAAATTTAAAAATTTCTCTATAAATGTGATTTTTGAAATTATCAAATGTTTAATATTCAACAACTTTTGACTTCTCTTACCACTTTTATAATTGCTATCATCAATTTAAAATATTAAGCAAAAGATCTAAGAAAAGGTTTTCTATCAAAGAACACAAATTGATAAATTTTTTTAAGAAATACTATTTTTTTAATGCTAAGAGATTGGTAATTTTACTATTTTATTAACTTCAGATTCAAATTAATAATTTAGTTAAAAATTTTGAAATTCTATTATTTAATTTATTTAGAAGAAGAAATATAAAAAATTTTGAAGCTTTAAAATATTTATAAGACTTTAATTAATCATATTAATTAATAAAATCTAAATTATCAAAAAAAATTTTGATACAAATTTTATTGTATTTTTCCCATAAATAAGTAAGTCTGTTGAATATACTATATTTTTGATAAAATTATTATTTAATAAAATTAACTTCACTCAGTTATTTTTAATTAAGCTTTGATAAAATTAAAATTTCTTTCTCATAAGAAGTATAAATATTTAAATAGCTTTAAATATATAGATAAAAATCAAATAAAGAAATATAATATGTTTTAATTAAATTATAAATAGTGAAGATATTAACCTCCTATTTTTTTTCAAAAAAGACTATCATCAATTTGTTAATTAATTTATTACTGTATTTTATTCTAGATTGAATCTATTTATAGAAAAATCCATTTTACTAACGATAATTTAAATAATTATATAATATTTTTTACATATATTAATCAAATAAGTTTTTAGAAATATAAAAAGAAATATAAAGATTTAGTTGATTTTCAAAAAGGTTTTTGTTTTTAATTTTAATATTTTTTAATATTTTCAAGAAATCCCAGTTTAAATCCTAGATTAATCATTACTTTAAAACATTTTCATAAAATACTATGGTATTTATATTTAATTCTGATTATTTAACTATCGTTAATATTCAAGATAAATAATTTATCATTGTATTTAAAGTTTTTTCAACTGATATAATATATATATATATATAAAACCTTAAAAAACTAACCAATTAATAATTAATAGTTAAAATTCACAATTTTCTATATATTTATTTAAGAATTATTCTTTTATTCACATTTTGAGCAGAGAAGAAGAAACAAGTTGAAGATGGTATCTGATGCAATCAATGAGCAAGTGAGATAAAGTATGCAAAATCAGAAGATTATTTATTTTTATTATTAGGAGCTCAAACTAGTCATGGAGGAGTATTGAATTAAACTCACAATCATATGCTCACATCAAATTTAAATGTTGATTTGGAAAAACCACCTGGAAATAATATTGGGGGAGGTGCTTTAAATACTAGTTCTGGTTTGGCTGTAGGCAGAGCTACATTCTTCAATAGTCGAATAATAAATTAATAAGTTTAGTTGTATATTGCTTGATTATTAATACAACTTTTAATGATAATTTAATCGAATTAACCGTGTATCATCTGTACATAATGCTCGCAGATCTCATAACAATATGTTTGGTACAAGCGGAGGCAATTTACCTGGTGCCTCTGATTATCACACTAGAACAGGAGCAGGGGATCTATATCACTTAAAATATATATGATATTATAATATTTATAATCACAGTTAGTTGGATGGTCTTCATCAATCAGCAGAGAGAATGATATCATTGAATACAGAGAGAGATCAAATCAAATTGCAAAAATTGTTAAAAATCAAGGAAAACATCGAATCACTCGCTTAGAGAGAAGCGCAAAAATTTCATCAAACTTTGAAGAAGAATTTACATAAATTTTATAGTTATTCTTAGAGAGATATATAGGCTGAATCATTGTTTTTATCTACATTTATAAAATTATAGATATTATTCAATAAAACTATTAAAGTTATTGATAAATTTTATTAATTTAATTGTTGAATGAGAAACGAGACAAATTAGCTAAAGATTATCGAAAAGCAATTATGGAAGAAGCTAAATAAAAAAAGTTGAAATACGATGCGAGAAGAATTCAAGCCAAAGATTTGATGCAGAAATCAATAGTAGCCTCTGAACAAAAAGGCGTCAAAATCTACTCTCAATATAGTAAATATTTCATAGTAAAAAATAAATAACCACTATACATATTTCATTAAATTCATTAGATATTAATTTAGGTAAAAAACATGAAATATATAAGTACTAAACAAATAAATAAGAATTCATTTTATATAAACTTCATAATGATTAATTAATTTTTTCTCAATATGTGAAAGATATTGAACAACGCTTAGAGAATGATAAGAAAAAAGAAAAGCAATTGAGTTATTCAGAATACGAAACCTACAAAAAGAAATTCGAAACTTCAATGCATTTTAAATTATAATATAGTAATTTATCATAAGTAATTATTTCAATCATTAAATTACTTAAAATTTATTTAATGCAAAACAGCAGCTTTTACAATCAAAAAATGCGTGAAAATGAAATGGAAACACAATAAAATTTGGGAAGTTTAGACTTTAAGTTAAATCAGGGTTTTGATAGATCTATCATGCATCGCTCAGAGAAAGTGCAAAGAGCTTCATACTACACTGAGAAGGTAATATTAATTGTAAATTTATTTATGGTATATCTTAGATATCAAAAGTTAAGTAAGATCATGAGAATATTAATAAAATTATTAATTAATAAATGATCAATGCATTTTTCATATGATAAACATTGATAAATCAAGTATGATTTGATGTTTTATAAAAAAAATTAAATGAGCAGATAGAATAACAGAAAATAGAACACATTTTCTCTAAATATGTGACAAAACGAATGCAAAGCGAAGACAAAGTGGTAAGTATTTAAAAACTTCCCAAAACCCATTACACCTTATTAATAATTATTTATGTCTAGTCTCGTCGCATGAAAGACAACCAAAGACTATGGAAGACCCAGAGAAAGCAACTCGAAGATAAATTCTCAAAAATAAGAGAGTAATAGCTCCAATTGCAAAAAGAGCAAGATAAAAAACGTAAATAAATACTGGAAAAGCATTCGAAAGAGAACGAATTACACAATGAGACACGGCATTTCATTCAAGAGGAGGTTGTTAAGAAGAGGGAGTGGTCGAATTTGAAGAGATATGACTAGCAGGAGAATTTAATGATTAATTAGAGGAGGAAGGAATTGATGAAGGAGCGACTAATCGAGAAGCATATTGTTATCAAAAAGCAACTAGAAAAATAATAGAAAGATGTAACTTAATCATAAATTATGGTGATAAATGGATATTTTAATATATAGGTGGTAAATATATATGGGATTTATGGAATTTTTATAAATACTAGAAGGCATTAAGCAATAATAAAGCATGCTTCTGGAAATGCGTAAAAAATAAGATAAAGAGCGCAGGAAAATTACTGAAGAAATTATTGAAACCAATCATGGTGCCTTCAGATAGAGGTTATATCTGAATTATTTTATTAAAAGATTTCAAGGAATTTTAATTTACCATTTTATTCATAATAAACGTTTCAGATTTCTAGATTTATTTCATTTTATCATAATGAGCTAAAGCATTGCAAGAACAGGTGGATAAGGGGGTTTAGGGGGAAAAGATGATGATGAACAGAACAAAGACCTTAACGATAATAAATGAACAAATTATTATCAAATTTATGTGGGGATTAATCCTAATAATTCACAGACCTGTTTAACTTATATTTTAACAAACATTTTATTCATTTAAAAAGTGCCTTATTTGTAAATATAAATGATCAACAGATAGTTCAATTTATTGGTAAAAGTTAAATAGTATTAGAAAATAAATTAGTATTCATTCATTTTAATACTTAGAAGATGTTTATTAGCAAAACAAAATTGGAATGTTTGATAAAATTCACTCTTTTCAAGAGAGGAAGGGTGTGATCATTTTGCTATTCAATCATTTCATATATACTCTCACTCATTTTATATAATAAGTATATTCTATGAAACAAATCAACTCTTATGAATTTAAATTTTTTAGTAATTGTGAGTATCAATCTGAGTCACTGTCGTGCTTGACTTGTTTCAAAATAGTTTTGATATCATCCAATTACTCTGAGTACTTCTTTTTGACTTCAATCTTTCCATTTTCACTTATGATGTTGATTTTGAATTGATTTGCACCTTGACTATTAATTATTAAGATTCAATAGAACATATATCATAGGTCTAAGTATTTTCATTTTCTGATTTTGTTATAAATTAGTAATAGGGCTAGTCATATGGTCAGCATAATTTTTACCAAGAAGATTCTCTGAATCATCACCCTTAGTGGCTCTCTTTCCACCTCCCATTGTCTCTCTCACATTTAAATAAAAATATAGCTTTATAAATTGATGTAATACTTAAAAATAAGATACTTGATAAAACATGAATGACAATTTAAGATTTCCTTGCCATTTCAAGTCTCTCTTTTCTGTCGCTGAGGATGTCTGGGAGTACGTTGAACACGAAGAAGATTAAACAGAAACCTGCTGCGAAAAATGCAAAAATATCGCAAGTCAAGTTCCAGTTGTCATCCAATGCCTAATAGATTTCACTTCCATAAAATATTAATAAGTTTACTTTCAAATCAAAACAGGCATATTGAACAACTTAATAATTGTCATAGAAATATGCGAATAGCATAGCATGCATAAAATACAATTATCACTTCCAACAATAGGAGATATAATGAGGCCTAATGAGTAAAAAGAGCCATATAATCCAGCTGCTTTATCACTCACTATACCATCGAAATGCACGTCCTCGCCTTCTACAGCTCCTGATTTATGATAAATAGAATCAATAACTTCTGGTAAGATAGGGATAAACAAGAACCCTTGTGCTAGTCCAGAGATAAAGTAACCAATAAAGAAGAGATATAGCTAATTTGGGAATGCGAAAACTTGAGAGGGTCCGAGGAGGAGAGTGCCCAAAAAGTAAATGGCGAAGGTTGTTACCATGAAAATTCTACGGGGGATATGCTCTATAAACTTGTTGACTAGAATTGAGGAGATAATGTAGGCTGTAGCTGGAATAGCCAAGATGTATCCGACATTAAATTAAAATAGATATTCTACCAGATACCTTAATTTTAAACTAATATCGACATAGGCTTCATCAATTTGCATGGTTTATGTAAGAACAATAGTCAAGAATCCAGAAGAAAATGAAGTCATAATGCACAGCACTACGCAAGCGGCATAAGAGAACATGACTCTTCTGTTTGTAAGGAATTCCCAATAGCTGATATCTGCTTTGGCATGGTTTAGGGTTCTACGGAACTCTTCATCAGGATCTTCCTCTCCTTAAGTATGATTCAATGAGTTTGGCAATACCAAGAAACTTATATAGTATTATAAAATTCTAATTATAAAATTTTATAATTCAAATTTAAAATCCTATAAAAATATTCTTTAGAAACCAAGAATTAAAAATGATTTGTTTATATAATAAAACAATCGAATTGTTGGTTAAATTTGTAGTATTTATTGATAATTTTTGAAAAACTAATGATGATGTTCATTCCAAGAATTCCAGAGAAAACAAAGAAGCAATCTCTATAACCAAGTACAGTGTTCAATATACCACCTAGCACTGGTCCTACCATAAGTCCAATACCTGCTGCTGCTTCCCCCAAACCAAAGTACTTCTCCCTGTTCTCTGAACATAGCAATAATAAAAGTCTAAATTTAAAAACATAAAAAATTGAATTTTATTATTAAAAAAGACAAACATAGAAGAGGAAGTTTTCTGCCCCCAACATATATATCTATATTATACCTTAACATTTATATAAAACATTTTTAATATATTTTCAATTTTATATTCTCAATATATATTGTAATAAAGTCAGACTAATTATTTTATTAGCAATAAATGTTGCTTTGATATAATTTGTATCATATAAAAAAAAATACTGGATATTATAAAATTAATTATTATAACATAATTGATGATAAAAATTTTGAAAAAAAAAATTTATTAAAATCAAATAATCTATTTATTGGGCAAAAAACTCCCGAAGGGGCAGGAAACTTCCCACCCCCCAACATAGAAGTAAGAACGGAGTAGCCTATATATAATTTATAGTTAGAAATAATATTATTAGAATATTGGGGGAATTTCTTAGTTGGTGGCAAAATTTTTTTCGAAAGCCTCAGTCAATGGCATTCATTGATTTTTTAAAATTCACCAAGATACTTAGTCTGTGGCATACTAAATTTTTTTCTTTTAATAATTGGGAATCCTTAAATACCTCAATAAATATGAATATTATATCACATATTGTAAAATCAAACTTCTTCAAAACAACTCAGGCACTTGACAAACACTTTTTTAACTTATAAAATAACTTATATCCCTACATTAAATATTTTACTATTATTAATAAATTTTAATGAAAATATTTTCACAATAAAAATTAATTTATAACATACTTCGATTTATCATTTCCAAAATATCATTAATTGTCCATATGATCATATTTTCATTGAAATTTATAAATTATAGTAAAATATTTAATGTAGGGATTTAATTTATTTTATAAGTTAAAACAGTGAGTGTCAAGTGCCTGAGTTGTTTTGAAGAAGTTTGATTTTAGAATCTGTATTATAATATTCATATTTATTGAGGTATTTAAGGATTCCCAATTAGTAAAAGAAAAAAAAATTCAATATGCCACCGACTTAGGTTTTCGAATAATATTTTGCCACCAACTAAGACATTCCCCCCCCTCCAATATTTTGAGTTTGTATTGCTTCATCTTATTAAATGAAACTGTTGGTTAATGAATCAAAATAATTAAGATAATAAATAAATATATATATGACTTACAAGATGTTTGAACTTGGATGTCTCCGAGTCCCTGGAGGAATCTGACTATTATACAGATAGCCAAGTACCACCAATCATCTTCAATATGTTAGGTTAAACCCAAACCAATAGTTGATATCGTCTGTAAAAAATTGTCAATATGAGAGAAAAAATAATTAAGAAAATTAATAGGTCATTTCTGTGTTAATATATAACAATTATTTTTATTTAAATAAAAACTTCATTATTAATATTCCCATAATTATAAAAATGACAAAATTTAAATTTTTACCCATAATAAATTTTGAAATTTGCTTCATAGTATAAAACCCCATTAGTCAATTGAGACTGAATATTAGGTAAAAAGAACAATTAATTTAAAATATAATTATCATTGGCGTACATTTCATATAATTAAGTTAATATTAATATTACACACCCTGATTGGTTTATTTTATAGAGAAAATTAAAGGATCAAAAAGTTTAATAATTAGTAGAAAGTTTAATTAATTTACAACAATATAATTACATTTTAATTTATTTGTTCTTTAATCTTTGTTCTCAACTGACTTATGGGGTTTTATATCATATAATAAGTATAGGTATTAGATAAGAAAAAGGCGAGGTAACTATTCTTAAATTTATTTTCTGATATAACTTATTAATAGTTTGGCCTTATAACTAAACTGAAAATATTACTCTGTATTAAAAAGCACAGTTAAACTTACCATAACCACGAATCCTGATGTGGAGGTTGGATTTTAAAAATAACTATTCTTAACATTTTTAATTCGAAAACTCTATGATTTACGAAATGAATCATAGTATATAATTTTTATTGTTAGATTAGGATATTATTTTTATTCTTGCATAAAAATTATTTTTTATGTTAAAAAATAAATATTAAATTTTCGATTATAAATATTTTTATAAAACAAATATATCCTATATTTAATTTAGAAAGGTTAAATTTAGCAAAAATATACAAATATAGTTTCAATAAATCTTATAATTAATTACATCTTACTTTATAGAATCATTCTAATAAGATATATTTTTATAGATAAAAACCCCTGCTAATATCCTGAAATGATAGAATTTTTTCTACCAATTCTTTCTAAGAATATACCGACAACGGGCGACAGTAGGAAACTGGCAATCTCAAAATAATATAAAATAAATTAATTACTTTTCTACTGTGTGGTTTAAAAATTGTTTATTTTTCATTTTATTATTATATTAAATATGTAAATCTCAAGTGCACAAAATAAATTATAAACTAATTGATTTGAAGAATCGACTTGTGAGACCTAGGAATATGTGTGTTGGTACCATAAATGATATCTCAACTCACATTTTCCTTACTTTTTAAAGCTACTTTTTAATTTATGATCGAAAAAAATGTTTTGAAAAATTTATGACTTCAATGAACAGAAGGTTTTCTTTTAAAATTACAATTTTTAACAGAACCTGCTATAATTTGTAAAACCAAATAATTTAATTAATATAAATCGATTACGCTCATATAAAATTAGGGATTAAGAGGAATATGGAGATATATAATCCAAATAGAATCTTTATTTCTTATATTTTTATATTTTGGGATACCACGAGATTTTTATGTCATAATTTTTAATTTGTACTTATTAATTTAAAATGAAATGTTGTTTTTTTATAATAGAATAACATTAATTAACTAAGTGCACTAAATATAAATATTATTTTATCTAAAAAGGCTCAAATCTTAGTATAAAAGTCAAATATACAGAGAATTGTTAAAAATAATCTCTTTTGACATTTTCTAGAAAGTAATGTAAAACTTACATCATAATTAGAGATGAATTAAAATTTAAATTTCTTATTAATTATATAGCATAGTTGAATTAAATTTATATAAAAATCTATTTATGCTTATTTAAAAAATATATATAATATTAAATTATTAAAAGATGAATGAGTCTCGTTAAGTTATTTGTGATTGCGCTCTATATAAACAGGTATAATACTCTCTACATTCAAGAAAAACAACTGAATTGACATTCATATAGGTAAATAAAACATTTCAATACAATTAGTGATTTAATATTATCTAAAATAATATTTGATAATTAATTATACATTAGAGAAGCCAGTGTAACCATCAATATTCTAAATCTATCCTTAATCTTTTAAATTTTTAAGATTGTAGTTTATTTTATTAAATAATAAAAAATAATTAATATATTTGTTAATCTATTGAGGAGATAGCTCCAAAACATCTGCATCTAAACTATCTGCTGTGTCATCATTTCCACTGTTTTTAACTATTAAAATTAAACTTTTGGGAGGAAGTTTCATGCCCGCTTCGCAAATTTTCTGCCCCAAAAATTTTAATTCATACTATACCTTAACATTATATAAATCATTTTTATTATAATTTCAAGGTTTAAATTTATCTATTGTCTCATTATATATTGTAAATAAATTGCACTAATTATTTAATTAATAATATATGTTGCTTTGATAAAATATTTGAAACTTACATTATGAGAAAAAATACTGGATGATAAAATATAAATTATTATAACAAAATTGATGATAAAAATTTTGAGCAATTTTTCCAGATTATAAATCTATTTATTGGGCTGGAAATTTCCCCAAACTTTTTAATACATATATTCCTAGAGAAATGAAGACTGCTTATCATAGAGGAAGTGATTAAAAAAGTTTTATTGTAACTTACATTCATCTCCAAGCATTTTTCTCTGCAGTGCCCCGCCATCCTTATCATTCTTGATTATACCTTAAGATAATATTGAAACTTATAAATCAATTTTGGTAAAATATGTTATTTACACCCCCTTATATCTCTCATTATAGTCTTTATATGTTATATATTGATATAATACTTATCCATTTTTTTTTAAATTCTTAGATAGTATAACTTAAATCATTCGAAATAATTCTTATTTTTTAAATTATACTATTAAAAACAAACTTATCTATTCTTCCCCTTGATCCCCACAAAGTACTCTGATTGATGCTTGTTACCCCTAGACATAGTAATTTTAGCATGCTGCGTGTTTCTCCAGGATGACTGACTACGGGATATGGGCTCCGGGTCTTCGTTGACATGGGCCAGGGCGGACGAGAGATTATGTCGTTGACTTATTCTGAAATTGGCTTTCATTTATTATAAATAAAATCTTAATCTTAAAACTATATAGTCCTTGCTAAGTCAATAAAATTATGTAAAATCTTATATGAAAAGGGATTAAAAAAAGAGGGGGGGAAGTTTCCTGTCAAGTAATTTTTTTATACATAATTTTTATTAGTTATACATAAAAAAGTTTTAATTAATAATTTTTGACTCATATAATGGCTTAAGGATAATTTAAACATTTTTAAAGAGTTAAATAGATAAATTGCGATTATTTTCTGATATCATAACTAAAAATATTGAACCATATTTTTACTTTAATTCTTAATAAAAGTTTTGAAAAACTTATGTAAAATAAAATGATATATTAATGAAAATACTGCTCAACATAAATTAGATCTTGCAATACTTCATAATTGATAGGTTAAATTTTTTAATTACAAATATGTTAAATTTAAAGAAGGTGTTTATAGTTGTCAAAAATAATAATTTCATAAAGAAAAAAAAAATTTTTAAAAAAAATTTTCTTGACAGGAAACTTCCCTAAAATTTTTTTTTATCGAAACTTCCCCCCCAAAAAAGAATATGTAGTATTTAAATTTAATAATAATATTACATATTTTATAAGTGAACTGAGATATATTAAAAGTGACTGATATACAATATATTATAATTTAATATATCTTTATTTGCATAATAGGATTTACTCATCAATCAAATTAAAAAAAGAGAATTATTTATTGAAATTAATTGAATTTTTGTGACCTTAACGAAGTTTTCCATTAAACATTTGTCATTAGCTTTACTGTCTTCTTAAACTTCCATTATAATCGAATTATCCTCCCCCCCCTATATTTCTAATAATTTACACAAATTAATTTAAATATTAATAAATAATATTATTTAAGTTTAATTGTGCTCTTTTTATTCTATCATCTCTAATTGCTTGCTATTCATATTCTTACTCTGCCTCCCTGATTTTCTCTTTTAATTCTTCCTCGCTATATTTACTCCTAACTTTATCAGAAGTTAAATATTTATTTATAACCTATCTATGCATTTACTATTTATTTATAATATTTATCAATTAATATTAATATATAAGTTGACATATTAGAGGAATTTGTATTGCTATTTATGTAAGAAGAGGATCTTCTCTATTTTAATTCTTCTTCAGCCTTTTCAAACAATAAGTTTTGCTGCTTTTGAACATACTCCTCTTTTATACCTTTTAGTTTGTAGAAATACAAGGGCATTCAAAAAAATAAAATATATCTTTTAATTAATTTATATATTTTGTAAGTATAACTCTTATAAATAATAATATTAATGTTTTTAAATAAAATCTTGAATATACATCTGGTAGAATTTTAATTTTAAACATAATGATGAATGATAAATTCAAATATATAGCAATTTCAATAAATTTATTCATATTTTATATTGCAACACCAAAAGTTAAAGCCAAAGTAAGTAAAGCTATTTCCTTAGTCATAATTTTTGCAACAACCTTAGGTCTCATATCAACTCTCATGTTTTTCCTGCTTTCAGCCACATTTTTCATTTTCTTCATATATTCCTAAAACTTTTCATTTTCCTCATTTCTCATACTATAGATA
>ARYC01006133.1:0-21201 GCA_000711775.1 Oxytricha trifallax
ATTGACTTAGATTCTTGCCTAGAAAGCTACCTCACTCTTGAAGATAAAATAGAGAAGAGAGTCATTACTGATGACTAATATGCTTACAAGATATATCCTTTCAATTACTTCCTTGCTGATGACAAGTTCCAAATGGAATTTGCTAATGAGTATTATGCTCTTTAAAAGGCAAAGTTAAATGAGTGAAGGGATATCATCTAGCTTGATGCTATTTTACTTGGTAAAGATCATATAGCCTTCAGGCTTCCTTTACTAGAAATGTCTTACAGAGAATTCTTATCTGACAATAGATGTCAAAGATAAGTTAGCTAGATAGTATAGCAGATAGTGGAGGGGATTGAAGAGCTTCACAAGCTAGGTTATGTTCATAGAGACTTAAAGCCAGAGAACATCATGATGAACTTTCAACCTCTTAGAGTTTATATGATTGACTTCAACAGAGCTCAAAGAGTGCAAGCCTCTGCACAAGGAAATGTATACGGCACTCCAGGACATTTCCCAGAGAGAGAGGATTGGAGAGATGGAGACACTTAATGGGATATCTGGGCTCTAGCAGTAATAATAATAGAGAGCGACATGCCAAGAAAGATTACTTTAGCTGCAAGGGTGAGAGAGATTCTAAGCAAAGAATCAAACAATATCTCAATAAAAATAAAATAAATGGAGGTCTCAGAGAACTTGCATACTCAACTATTATCAAGCCAAGCTAAGAGAATTAACAAACAATAGACAATCAAACATCAACTTAGAAAGATAAAATTCAGAGAACTGCCACATGACACTAAGCTTATGTTTGTGTGAAATATTTAAAAAACTCGCTTGTTATACTCACTTAAAATACTAACATTTAAACATTAAACCCCTACATAAACCTATTAAAACCCTAATAAAGTATGCACTAATAGTCTACTTTTATCAATCAAAAACTCAATCAAACTACTGAAAGGGTTTTGGGGTTTTGATTAACAAGATAGTAATATAATTATATATAATAATTAATGGATCAAATTATAGACAGATTTGATTTATAACATAGATAAGAAGTTAGAGATATGATATATTGAAAGTTAAAAAACATTAGCATTATTTCTGATTAAACAATATCTAATTAACCAATGTCAGAGTATCAAGAAGAAGAAAAGAAAAGATTTAAAAGTAGAAGCAAAAATAAAATGAAAACCCTTAATAAGATAAATCAGTAAAAAGAAGTCTGACACCAAAATCATGAGCTTAAGTAAGATAGGATAATGATAAATTTAAAAAAAAAGTTGAAAGAAAGATTAATGAAAATAATCAACTTGAGGGTAGATTTGATTTAGTTACTGGATCATTAAATTTTATCGGCATAAAAAAAGATTGGTATAGTCATAAAACAATAGATCAATTAACCCAAAGTCAGCTATAAAATTAGCTTTAAAATATGCCTAATCAAGACACTAATAAGATCTTTATAATACTTTATTTCAAATACAAGATTAAGTAACAGATAGTGCGAAATCAGCAAATTAAATATTGAGTTTATTTGAATAAGAAAGATCATTCCATAAACAATAATAAATTAAGAATTACTTTTATATCATCATTGTTATCTATTATTGTCTTTATTTTTTTAAGATCACAATTTAAAAAAGTCAAATCAAGGTTTGTAATAGTTTTATCATCTGAATAAACCTGTTATTAATTAGAGATAGCATTTTGAAAAATCTTCTAAATCTTACAACCAAATGAAGAATTGTTCTTTAATTAAAAAGTCATATTACCGTAACCAGTTGTACAAGGCTATGGTAAATTATTAATTGATACTAAGATAGTTGATGATTATGTAAAGTCTTATGCTCTAATCCCTTGTTATATATTTCTAAAGGTCTAATCTACTATATCGAATCCTAACTTTTCCCAACCTTTACCAATAGTTCTAAATATAGCATTATCAGCTGTTTATATAGAAAGGCTTTATAAATAACTTGCTATATTTGGAGTGTTATCAATAAGCTTAATTATACCTTAATCATTAAACCATTATATAAACTAATCTATACCATCTACATAATAAATTAAAGTAAATTTATGTCTTTATGTTGGTTATAAATTATCAAACTTCCATTCAAATGTAAAATCTGATCACTCATCATAAAAGTTCATAAACAGATTATCTACTATAAAAGCATTCAAAGTTAATCTCTTAAAAGTATATGAATTCTATAAATTAGCAGTAAAGAAGTGTCATTTCCATTTACTTTCATCATCTACTGTTGATGTAAATGCTCGATTCTTTCATATTTTGAATTTGTCTTTTTTACAATAGAAAATAAACGGAGATTTAAATAATACATTCATAAACGGTGAAGATATTTATGGCCATTCTTAAGTAAAGCAAGCATTCAATAAAATCATTTAAAATTTAAAAGGCAAACGAATTCATAATATGGGTCAGCCAATACATTAGCAAGACGCCGCAACAGTTGACGATGCAGCCTTTGTTCCAATCGGCGAGTTACCTGCGCTTAATATCACAAACTCAAATAAACCATTAACAGCAACTTTAAATTTTACAAACTCAGATAAATAAGTTTATTGTAATCACGCTGATGGAAATAATAAAGCTGTAATTAATCGTGGAACTATGTAGTCTAGTATTAAAACTACCGCTTAATAATTAAAAACAAATATTACAAATGAACAATAAGCCAAAATAGCAGCAGATGCGACATTATAAAGTAATATTGATGCTGAAAGAGATAATCGTATTGATGTTATTTAATAGGTTTATAATTCGTTAAATTAAGAAGTTGTAGATAAAGTAATATAGATAAGGAGATGGATGATCGTAAAAATGCGATAGAATCTGTTTATAATAGGCTAAATACTGAAACTGCTAGAAGAATTGCTGCGGATAATTAATTATCAACCAATTTAAGTCAAGAAATAAGTGATTGTAGTTCTAAGGATGCTTTTACTTTATAATCAGCTAATACTTACACAGACAACAAAACATTTAATTTAACTAATAAAACATATGTAGATGCAGAGGATTCTACAATACCTTAATCAGCTAACCTATACAAATAACAAACATTTAGATCATTATAAAACATCAATTAATAATATTGATTTAAATTGCATTTCTTTAGCAAATCTCGGACTTCCAAGTACCTTTGATTCGGCAATTTCAGCTTCTTACTTGGATTCTTCAAATGCATAGTAAGCTGGTGAATTAACATCATATATCAACGCATAAGATCAATCAATTTTGATACAAACTAAAAGTTATACAGACAGTCATATTCCTACTTTAGATCAAACATAAATATAAAATTCTACATAAAAATCAAAAATATAATGTGTTGATGACAATTAGATATCTTTCAAATCAAATATTGTTGACAACCTTCTTAAAATATAATCAGCTACAGGATAGGATACTACACCAGCTTTAATCAGTACTTTTGATAAGTTACAATTTCAAAGTGATCTGAGTTCATTTTTGTTGTATGGAGGAGCTACACCTTCTTAAAACATCCCTGCATTAAATTCGCATTTGGTCTCAATTAGTGGCCGAAATGATACTACAAAAAATTTGTAAGCTAATTTAAATATTGGATCGGATTCGGATGTTTAAAATCTTAGCGGATGGCACGCAGATGTGGGATTAGGTTAATAAAACTTTGCTTCTGTATCTGTTGACTCAAGTTTGTTACTAAGTGGAGGGTAACCTTATCCTCTTGGTGATCCTACTATTAAATGTTATAGTTCAGCAAAAGCAACAAGTTTAGGAGAATATATAATCCCCTTATAATTTACAACAAAAACAGGCTATCATAATTTGACCACAATAGATTATTTAAATCAATTTACCTCAAAAAGATATGTTGATGATTAAGACTCTTTAAAGATGAATTCGACAACTGGGATCGACAGTATTGCTGCTGGTAATTAATATTACTTTTAATGTTACGATAAATAATAACAAGATAATCAATATGGCTAAAGGAACACTTTCTACAGACGCAGTAAATAAACAACAATTAGATGATTAACGAGCAACGAAATTAGCCTTATATTCAAACCTCATTTCTATATCTGATTAAAATTTAACTTCTGGATATGTTAATATGAATAATTAAAAGATTGTTAATCTCGCAAACCCCACGTTAGCTACTGACTCAGTTACAAGCAATATGCCGATGCCTCGTTACCTCCGGAAGCTCATTCCCAGTAGGTTCTATAATCCCCATGATTCAAGAATTGAAAAAATTAGTTGACAGATTAATCTTAAATTATTAAACAGCCATTCAAAGTTATCATTATTAAATAGCATATATAAGTTACATTCAATAATTAATTTAAGTACTTTACTATATAACACAAAACCCTCAAATTAGTTATTAATTTTTATATTACCTTTTTAAAGTTCTTTGCCCTGAGACATGAAAATTTATGCGCTAACAGCCAAAAGCTTCCTTGATAAGTTAACTGTGTTAAATGAAAGCTCTAAAGATTCTTTTACAAAATCCTAGATATAAAATCTGTATGTTATATTTTCAGGACTAGCTCTTAAAACTATTAGATGACTATAGTCGTCCAGTTGCACGCTCGCGACTAATAGAAATTTACTATCACCTAAAAGATTTCATAGTCTTAATCTAGACTAACTTGAGTATCTTTCCAGATCAGACACTCTTAAGCACTGGGTTGGTCTTACTCTGAAGGAGAGAGTAGCTATGTTTCACAGATATAACCCTGAATCAAACAAAACCCCAAAACCCTTTAATGAGGTTTATAAGTGCTATGATTTTGTAGGGTATAGTTGGGGTCTTATTGGGGTTAGTAGAGAAATTAGACCAATTTGCAAAATGAGAAATAGAAATTAGCGAAATTTAGGGTCTATTTATGATGAGTAATATTTAGATTTTATGCTTAAGCTTAGGTATGGTACGAGTATTAATATAGATTAAGTCAAACCAGTATTGAATTATGCAGCTATAACAAAGCTCTTACACAAGAGTGCCTCTACTGTTAGGTATCACTGCATGTTAGCTGTTTAGCATTTTAATTCTGGTACTTGAAAGCATCCTGCTAGAAAATAAAAGTTCTCACAGCACCATATTGACTACCTCTGTGACTCTAAGACTTTAAAGTATTGGGCACACTTTCCACTAGACTAGCGAGCTGTGATGTTTCATCGCAAGTTTCCTGACATGCGTATCTCTCCTTAAACTATAGCCAACATTTATAGAAGAAATGGTATTACTTTCAAGACTGTCAACAGAGTGAAGAGAGTGATTGATTTTACAGTGCCATTTTATAGTAATAATTTAAACTATATATATGATTAAATGCAGAGAGCTATTACTAATAACATCAAGTTCATACACGCTGATGAAGCTGTGTTTACCTTCAACACCTTTATTAATAAGTCTTGGTATAAGAAGTATGATAATATAGAAGTCTACGATTAGAAAGTAAAGGTTGTAACCCATGCAATTTTAGCAGGTATTAGTGAAGACTCTGGCTTAGAAAGTTATGTTATTCATCCTCGCTCTATTAAGCGAGAGTAGTACATAGAGTTCCTACATAAGCTGAGAGATAAATACAATGATTAAGAGATCATCCTGTTTGTTGACAACCTCTCAGTTCATAAGACTAAGGAGTCTAAGAAAGCTTATGAAGAGTTAAACATTACTCCTGTATACAATGTTCCTTACAGCCCTTAATTTAATGGAATTGAATTCTACTGGAGTTAAATAAAGACCCACTACAAGAAACTGCTGCTATATCACCTAATGCATGACTTGCCTATAGATACAGTAGACTTGATTCAGAGTAGCTGCAAGAGAGTAAGCATAGATAAGACAACAGTTTGTGCGAGAGAAGGAAGAATGAATGTTTATAAATAAGTTTTAGATTTAAATGAATGAATAAGTTCACATATTAAATTAACCCAGAAAGGGATTAGGCTTCTCCTTCTTCTCCTCTTCTTATGGCTTGCTTGGGCCCATATTTCTTCTCTTAGTGCCAGCTCCTGCATCTATGTTCATTTCATCTAGCTTTTAAAAATCTTTATAAAGTCTCTTGCTCACTTCATGAATAGTCTATGACTTTCTCTCTCTGTGAACCTTTGCATGTTCTTTCATTAGGAGTATACCAGTTCCAGGTTTCCCTGCAAAGTTATGTGTCAAAGCTTAATAGAGAGGTATGGATGCTTCTTAAGCTCCGCAAGCCAGGTCTCGCTTATTAGTATGCCTTGCTTCTATTAATCTTCAGGAGAAATAGAGTAGCGTTTCTTGTGAGCTTCTTCAATGATCTCTCTGAGATAGCTCTCTCATAAAGTGCCAAGAACACCAAAGAAGAAGCGAAGCTCCTTTGTGGAAATTTGTTAGAGAGTTGTTTCTTGGTAGAAAGATAAACTTCCAACTCTTCATCTTTCATCGCATCATCGCATCATCGTAGAGATTAGTGACTGAAATCTCTGGGTAGTTTGGTATTTCTATCAACTTAATTTAATTGTTTTTGAAGGCTTTCTTCTCATCATAGAGTATCGCTCTTAGAAATGAGATTTTGGTAACTTCCATCGTTGGAAGGAATAAACCCACTATAGTATATGATTAATTATATGTCCCATGCTTGCCATGCTTTGTGAGGTATCGATAGAGATCTTCCTTGCTTCTAAATCTTGAGATCATTTCTTAAGCTTCAACCCTCTTCATTGCAGTACTTATAGATTCCATCCTTGTTCCTTCTCTTGTTATTGAATTTCAAATTTTAATATATAGAGTTCTGGATCCTACTGTTAAAAATCTTAGTATTAAATATGGGCATCTTATAGGAGGTCAACCTGGTAAGGATAGCGTGGAGAAAGCTGGCAGAAGCTGTAACAAACTTCAGAGATGGAGCTCCATTTTTATCAATTTAGTTCCATTAAATTAGTACTAAATTTGTTTAAATTTAATTAGTACTGGTACTAATTCGGTTTAATTTTAATTGGTACCAATTTAATAGTACCAAAACTTAATTAGTACCTACTTTTAAACTAATGAGGTTTTAATGGAAAAGTTCCAAAATGGTTCAAAACCTAATTGGTACCAGTACCAACCTGAATATTATCTAAGTTAGTACCAAAATAAAAAATATTAAGCATGAAATTAGAAAATTATAGTAATAAACTAAGCATAAATATGATCGCTAACACCTTAAATTCAACTATAATTGTTGTCGTATCAACTCCTATACAGAGTGACTATAACCAGAAAGGTTATTAGAGCTTAATAATAGAAATTTAAATTTACATTTAAACATGGTGGCTAACTTAAATCGAAAAGCAGTTTCTCTTGGAACAGGTTAATCATAGCTAAACTTTGGCTCCTCCAAGAAACCAGAAGTAATTTATATTGAGAAGGAGGTTGAGTTAAGAGCTCTTGAGTTTGAAGCAGAGGTCTTAAAAATTGAAGTATCAAACTAGAAAGGGACAACAGAGATAGGACTTTTAACATAAATTGAATATGTTGAAGAGCTAAAAGAACAGCAACCAATTGAAAAATAAAAACACTTTGAATGCAATGATTGTTAAAACGTCTTCTCAACTGAGTAGAGCTTGAAGAGGCATATTAAAGAAATACATTCTGGTAAAGCGAAAATTTATTTCAAGCATGATAAGGTGGATGGCAGGTATTAATGCACGACTTGCATGAAGTCTTACACTCACTCAGCTAAGGTTAAAAGACACATGCAAAAGCATCATTTAAGCGAGTTTTTAATGTAAGATTAAGAGACTTAAAAACTTATACCTGCCAAGAGAAAGTCTAAAACTCTTGAATCTTTAAGAGAGTAGTAAGAAAAGCTCAAGAGGCAGAAACGATATGAGTCAATGAATCAACCTGCAGGCAATAACATTTTAGCATGCTTCTAAGAGAGAGCTATGTATATTCCTGCATTAAATGCTGTTGATCTTAGCAGTTGTATAGAAAACTACTTGAATATAAACGTGCCTAGCAAGGCAAAACTTATAGTAGTTGACGAGTTTGCATACAAGGTATATCCTTTCAGCTATCTCATTAAGAATGAACAGTATTAGAATGAGTTTGCTAACGAATATATCGTTCTTAGAGAAGCTTAAAAAAGAGATTGCAAGAACTTGCTTAAGCTAGACGGTGTTATTTTAGGCTTTGGGTTCATTGCACTAAGGCTTAAGAAATATGAAATGACTCTAAGAGACTATCTATATCAAAACAGATATCCGGATGACTTGAATGATATACTTTCAGATATGATTAAGGGTGTCTAGGAGTTGCATGAATTTGGATATGTTCATAGAGATCTAAAGCCTGAAAATGTGATGCTCAACCTCTGTCCTTTAGAAGTTGTAGTTATCGATTTCAATAGAGCCTTAAGATAAGAGATTGTAACATTAGCAAAGGTCCTTGGGACACCAGGATACTTCCCAATCAGAGAGAAGTGGACAAATGGCTCTGTTTAGTGGGATGTATGGGCAGTTGCTGCTATCATATTAGAAAGTGACATGGAAAGCATGTCTTACTTTGGTACTAAGCATGAAAAACAATCAATTAGCTTAGCTTAGAAGCATATAAAGTAAGAAGATGTCTGCGAAGAAATAAAAAGCATAGTAGAGATGATAATCGTGAGAGCTCCTTCATATCCTAGATAATCCTTAGATGACATACTTGAGCCACTATAGAGAGCAAGATTCAAGAGATACAATAAAGACAAGCAGATTAAATTTGTTTGAATTAAGTACTCTAATACTCATTAAATATTCATTAAATTCACATAAAACCTGCGTTTTCTCTACTAACCCCAATAAGACCCCAACTATACCCTACAAATCAAAGCACTTATAAACCTAATTAAGGGGTTTTGGGGTTTTGAATCTAAGATTAGTGCCTAAACCTTGTAATGACTATATAAAAAAAAGGAATAAAAGATAAGACTATCAAGCTGGTAAAACGAAGTGAGTTCATTCCGATAGATAAGCTTACTCCTCTAAAAATAATGATGATAACAACCTACATCAATGACATGGAGCATAGTGTAAAGGTTATCTGTTCACCCCGAGGTACCCAACCCCACCCCCTAACCGAGGTACCTTTTAAATGGTTTTAAGGTTGAGTTGCGTAGAAGCCAGCTGAAAAATTCACCACCACCCCTCCCCCACCTCAAAAATGAAGTCCCCAAAAAATACACCACTTTGTATGAAAAATCATTTTCCCAAGGACTGAATCGACTTCCTTCATGACATCTCACTTTCACGACGATATTTATACATAAAATGACATAAATTTTCAAAATTTCTTTTTTTCATTTTAATTGTTATTTTGATGTTATTTTGTAAATTATGACAACTCGCACTATGTCTGTCGACTATTTGAGAGATATCTAAATCATCTCCATTAGATTATCAAATAATAAATTACTTGAGTAATTTTTTTTTTTAAAAATATTTACTTTCTAGATTAATAATTTTAAATCATACAATATATAAATGAATAAGATTTATAAAACGTAAATTGATATTATTTTGTTTTAATTTAACAAATCGAAATAATATTAATATCAATTTACGTCTTATAAATCTTATTCATTTATATATTGTATGATTTAAAATTATTAATCTAGAAAGTAAATATTTTTAAAAAAAAAATTACTCATGTAATTTTTTATGTGATAATTTAATGGAGATGATTTAGATATCTCTCAAATAGTCTCAAATAGTCGACAGAAATAGTGCGAGTTGTCATAATTTACAAAATAACATCAAAATAACAATTAAAATGAAAAAAAAAAATTTTGAAAAATTTATGTCATTTTATGTATAAATATCGTCGTGAAAGTGAGATGTCATGAAGGAAGTCGATTCAGTCCTTGGGAAAATGATTTTTCATACAAAGTGGTGTATTTTTTGGGGACTTCATTTTTGAGGTGGGGGGAGGGGTGAGGGGGTACCTCGGGGTGAACAGTTATCTTTGTTGAAGAGGCTATTTTTTCTCCATCCACCATAAGTTATTATTTCATATCTTCGATTCTTGAGATACGTATGGGAATAAGTCTCGGCCCATGATAAAGTAAGCTGCTTTACTCGCTGGGATTTCAAACGAGCAAGGCTTGTTGCATTATATAATATTCAACAGGTCTGTGAGAAATCCTGAGTTTGTCTAGCATCTGATTGAGCTCAGATAGGGATTCACTGACCAAAGACTAGCTGTATTTATGGATAATCTTTCAGTTGATCGAAGCAAGGTCACTCTGATTGCTTAAGAGATTTGATGATTAATCCCATATTTAGTGTGTTATACTCTCCTCAATATAACGGGATAGAGACCTACTTTATATCGTTAAGCAAATATATAAGAAAGAAATGCTTAGAAGATTGAATAGTGACTATAGAACAAAAGTGAAGCAATGTATAAGAAGCTCAATAGAGTAGGTGGAAAGAGTTACAATAATTAATCAGGTGAATTAAGGAATATAAGAATTTCGTATGACTTAATAACTATATTTAATCTAATCATTAAATCATCATCTCTAAGTTCTGTTTGCTTGGGGTCCTCTATTAAATATTGATTATTTGCATATTTCCATCTGCCAATCTCTTCCTCTTTGTTATAGTCTTATTTTCTTCCTGACTCTGCAAAAGTGGACTCCTAAACCATATGAGTCTTGATTCAATCTCAAAGGATTTATCCTTGTTTTTCTATCTGCCTAGTTTTGGCCTCTGTATCATCAAGAAAATTGCTTTACAAGGTTTCCCTATATGTATTAATTTCAGTTTGTCTTACTTGAAACAAAAGGGTGTTTGAGGAGGTCATCAAACCATCCAGGAGTAACATCTATTCCATTTTGCTCCGACTGCTGAGCACCTTCATTATAACGCACCTTATGATCATGATCCACGACTTTTTTTAGATAGTCCGGCTTAACTGTACCCAGGATTGAGAAGAAGAAGACTCTCTCCAGTAATTGCCCTGAATTTTAATCTAAGGAGGGAAGGTATTAATAGACTAGGTCATCTGAGATTGCATCGTTGAACAAATTTTTGACAGAGAGCTCTTGGAAAAAAAGGAAAATGTATGCTGTGAATATACTCTTGCTTTAATGCCTTTTTTTATCCATTTAATATCGATCTAAAGAAAGCAATTCTGGTTGATTAGTAATAGGGAGAAACAAGTTGACTAAAAAAATAATCAATTAACAAGAAGAATATTTTACGATGCTAAATCATGTAGCAATAAATATCGTCTTTAGATCTGAATCTTTAGACTAGCTCTTTACTTTTGACGAATTTCTTCTCAAGACTCTAGTCTTCCATTATTTTAATTTAATTATTAAATAGTCCTTATTTGTCTTAAAATATGATTAAACTTATTTAAATATAGGATAAGCTAAGGTTATTTTAGCAGATTTAGAAAATAGTAGGGAAAAACAATTTTTTAATTTTTAAGAATGGGGTTTTATCAAAATATATATCACTTACTTTATGTAAGATTAGGTTCTGGGGTTTTCATTTGATCAAAAATATTGGATCAAGACTAATCTGACTTTCAAAAAAGTAAAGAAGGTCGAAAATCTTTTTATGTTTGATAAAAATTTTGAATAAATTAATTTTATACTTAATTATGCTATATTATGTTAATATGTGGTCATATTAATAATTTTATCAATTATTTACTCAAATATTAAATAGGGAAATTAATGATGTTTGAATATAAAACAAAGTAGCTTAAAAGATTGCATTCTTAGCGTTCTGAGGTTAGCTTCAAGTAATAGGACTCCGGGAAAGATGATAGACCCTAAATTTAACATGCTGGTCCTTTAAAAAGAAAATTTAGTCAAAATACAATTAATGCCTAGTCATTCAAGTGATAAAAAGGTTGACAAAATGAATGAAGCAAAGTACAAATGTAAAGTTTGTCACAGAGTATTCGCAAATAAAAGTAATCTAAGCAGGCATGCCAAAGATTGCCAAGCACTTACAAGTTAACAAGTTAAGGAAGGGAAACAACTAAAAAAGAAATAGAGCTCAAGCTTAATCTAGAAAAGTCTCACAATCAAGCCTTCCTTCGCTGAGCGATATTGATGAAGACCAGAAGCGACAACCTCAATAAGCATAGGCACCTGAGACTATAGTCATACTTGACAATGAACCTAAAGCTTAAGGAAATATTATTATAAAATAATCCTAAGCGAACGACTAATATAGAGGAGTGGGGGATGGATTGGGTTAACTCAGTTTAGACTATCTTAGTAACTTTTAGATCAATCGAGATTTCATGATCCCGCTTTATGCTTCATTAAGATAACTTGTCGAAAAGAGAAGCCCAGTCACTGATATGGGGATGCACCACTGTGCTACACTTTGCTATGATAATAATTTTTACAGACTATACAATGAAATTCAATTCATTCATTAGTAGGATTAGCAAATTAAGCTCAGCAATGAGTATGCTTTTTCAGAACTTGCTGCTTAAAACAAGTTGAAGAATTTGATAACCCTTAAGCACTTAGGCAAAGCCCCTGATCACATCGGATTAGTCTATACATTCTACCCTTAAAATTTTTGCGACTTCTAGAGAATGTGCAACGACCCAGTACTAACTTAAACTTATTTACGAAATTGATTAATGTTGTTAGCGAGATCCATAGTCTTGGATATGCCCACAGAAAGTTAAACCTACAGAATATTGTTGTATACTCGAGCTCTGGAGATTTGAGAGTTGTAAACTATGAACACGCTAGTCTGATGACTAACCCCAAGACTAAATCTTACAAGTCTTAGAGACTTTATTCGCCTATTGTTGGGGAGTTTTCATAAGGTGATCCCATGGTCGAAGTATACGCGTGGCATCAATAATAGTGCACTCTTATATTAACAGGAACTTCTATGTCGATGTCCAGTCTTAAGAGAAGCTCATCGTTATTTGTGAGATCATTCACTATAGTCCTAATGAATTCTAACACATTAAAAAATTCATTCAAGCATTTTTCTTGACTCAAGATCGACAGACTTGGTTGTCTCTTACCGAGATGTAGAGCCTACTAGATAAAGTAGATTTCAGCTAAGCAAGACTCTGTTGACTATTCGTCCTAGTCATCCTAATTAACTACAGACAGGACTAACAGGAATAACATATGTATTCATCGATCAATGATGCTACCACTAATTGAATAAATCAAAAAATTTTATGAACTAAAATATATAATTTAGTCATCGCATAGTAGAGGATAATATTCGCCCTTGATTATATTGATATTAATCATGTATATCGAACCCTAAATCTAATTTTAAACAGGAGCGCAGATTTATACCCGTGCATATATTTAGCACGAAATATTATTCCGCGCACAAATAAAATCTGGTTTTGTTTATATATGTAATTTATAGCTTTAATATGTATATGCAGTCTTTATATTATATTTATCATTAAAATTTTTATTATTGGCATCTATTTCTGTAAGAATTCTAGATATGTTGTATTTTCAGATAAAAAGTTATAAATTTCTACTTTAAAAATATATTTATGAAGTTTCAATGAAAAATTGTTATTATTTTATAGCAACTCTATGTAAAAAAAAGAACAAGTCTTAAGTAAAAAAACTAAATAATTGATTCTAATATTTTTATATTTAGATTGATTAATTCATCTAATTTTTTAAAATTCTTGAATCATGGAGAATCGTTTGGTATTCATCAAATATTCTGACAGATTGGCTTTTATATAATGGCTAGTCTATATCACCAGCTACCTATCCTGACTTGTTCGCATTGCTAGGCTCTTCAAATGTACAAGACTTTAGAGGTCTTGAATCTAGCGGAGCCCCTGTAACTGAGACTGGAGTAAATAGATAATTAATGTCGCTATAATCAAATGCTTTTCATCAGGTTTGATTGAGTGGATTTGTAGCTAATGGTACTTATGGTTTATTAAGTCTGGTGGAGCAAATACGTTTAAGGAACCGATTTATGAATAGGTGAGTCAGATATAGTTTTACTGCCATAATTTATCCCGAACGAAGGAGGACTAGAAACTAGACCTAAGAATATAGCAGTCAATTATAATATAAGAGCAGGAATTAGTGGTAATAGTTATGTTTATGGTGTTTATCCAAGTGCTGGTGATCTAGATATGACAAATTAATATTAAGTAAAAAATATAATTGAACCAACTTTGGCTTAAGACTCAGCAACCGAGAATTATATTGATACAAGAACAATTAATACACTAGCATCTTAAACAGCCAATTATTTAGCAGGAGCTTTTAAATTATAATCAACCGCTTCTACTTTTCAGGCAATGATCTACCAAACGTGACTTGGATCTATGCTAATACATAAGCTAACACTCCAGCAAAGATATAAAACGTTTCAAATCAAAGTTCAAGCTTAACTGCTGGTTCTTTTAAATATGGGTTTATAAAAAATAAAAGCAGTGTAAAACGGTTCTAGTTAAAATAATCCCGTTAATTATAGACAATTAAAATAATTAGGGTAATTAAAAACAATTAATTCCATTCTATCTTGTACCTCTTCTTTATTAAAGTATTTCGTCAGGCCGAACCCCGATGTTTGAAATATACTAGGAAATGGCCAATTATCATATTTTAACTCAGATTCAAACTAATTTTACAGTTATATGTCAGGTGCGTTACAGGCTATATTTGATAATTCTTAATTAAGATTTGCTGAAAGATCCAAATTCAGCATATCATCGTCAACAATGGCTGATTCGGTTTTTATAGATTATAATTAAATTAATGTAATATTACAGCATAAAACGGTACGCAATATATATATATATATATATATATATTTTAAAAACTTTAACTTTAATTCTCTAGGTAATTTCAGATATAATGTATAAATTCACAGATATTTTTATTGGAACCGTTTAACACTATTGATAATATAACTTAAAGTAATTATAAATTTATAAATGCGTTATTTCAACTAGCGGTTCTGGAAGTTATTATGGAGCTATCTTCGCTTAAAATGATATACTAACACCATCTTTTACTATTAATTCACCAGGCAGTTCAAGGGAATATAAGACAGATACATGACCTTATGATGTTACGGATATTTAAGATACTAATTTTGTTACATATATGTATAATGAAGAGATATTTGACAATTTAGGTTATTATTTAGATGATTAATTCCGTGGTAAAAGAATAGAATTCGGAGATATTCATGAAGATGTTCCAGATAAAATTTAGAATAATAGAAAGAAATAGAAAAAAGAATATAAAACTATATTGAGTTAAAGATGCTTGTCTCGCTTATCATCAAGTCGCGATCTGATAACTTAAAGCCTTAGTCCAATAATAATCTTAATTAATCAATCAATTAGAGAAAAAAATAATAACACTCGGAAATTAATGATTTATTTTTATTGACTTAAAAGAATACTATATAAAACATATTGTATAAGTTTTTATTCATTACTGCTTATCAAATGAGAAATTATGATAAAAATGATTACAAAGAAGGATCATTAGATTGGTTGTGGATAAATGTACCTGATAATAGATGCGAATTAGTTAGTTCATATCCGTTTTGGATACCTCCAACTTATGAAATCTATTTTCATGATAATAATCATATTCAATATAGATTCAAAACAACTAAAGAATATTTTGAAAGTTTAAATTAATGATTTATTTTATTGATTATAAACCATGAATTAATTATTACAAATTTATATATTCAATTTATTGCTTAAAAATAATGGCACCTAAAGTATGGAAGTAGTAAACCAGCCTGAAATCTGAATAAAGTATGATTATATATATATTTGTCTTTTTTGTCCTCCTATACAAAACACAGAACACATAGATTTGTGACACAACAATTTTTATAATTATTGAGATAGGACTTTCAGACAGACCTCCATTCGACACTGTTGTTTGAGGGGAATGTAATTGACTTTTAAGAATGTAAGTAAAATTATCTTATACTTGAGGACAAGTATGAAAAAAAGGTCACAACTGATAAGCAGTTCGCATACAAGATTTATCCATTCAACTATTTTAAATGCGATGACAAGTATCAAATGGAATTTGCCAATGCGTACTAAGCTCTTACTAAATCAAGGGATAGACAGTGCAGATTTATAATTAAGCTAGTTGCAATTCTGCTTGCTCAAGATCATGCTGCTTTCTTCTACCTCTATACTTAATGACTTTGAGAGACTACATTTAGGATTAAAGGATTCCAAAGTAAGGGTAATGGCCCCCTGCGGTGGGCCGATAAATTTTTTTTCTATATATTTTTAAAAATTATTTCAAACGTCATAGTAGCATGTCATAACTCATTAATAAGGTCCTTTATGACTTGTATAAGCAGTTGTAACAACACAAATCATAGTAACTTATAACAATAACATCATAAAATACAATAAATTTTGAATTAATATTACTATAATTGTTTACTGTTTTATGTTTATTTTATTTATTATTTCACAAATTTATTATACCACCATCATGATTAGATGCTATATTTATTATTAATGCAATCATTTAGCATACTGACCCCTTAGATTATATAATATATTGCTACTTCGCCAATGTAACTGCTAATCATGATGTTGGTATAATAAATTTGTGAAATAATAAATAAAATAAACATAAAACAGTAAACAATTATAGTAATATTAATTCAAAATTTATTGTATTTTATTATGTTATTGTTAAAAGTTATTATGATTTTTGTTGTTAAAACTGCTTATACAAGTCATATAGGACCTTATTAATAAGTTATGACATGCTACTATGACGTTTGAAATAATTTTTAGAACATTTAAAAATATATAGAAAAAAAAATTTATCGGTCAACCGCAGGGGGCCATTACCATAAAGTAGCTACCTCTTATTCTTACAAATGTTTGCAAAAGCATTGAAGAGCTGCACACTTTAGTGTATGTTCATAGAGACTTGAAGCCTGAGAATATTATGCTTGATTTTTCACCTCTCAGAGTAGTAATAATTGATTTCAATAGATCATAAAGAGTTGAAGCTTCAGGACTTGGCAACGTTTATGGTACTCCTGGATACTTTCCAGAAAGGGAGGACTGGAGAGATGGTGATATTAAGTGGGATGTATGGGCTCTAGCAGCAATTATTGCTGAATGCGAAATGCCAAGAAATGATTACTATAGCTGTAAAAGAGAGAAAGATTCAAAGCAGAGAATGCATCACTATCTAGACTAGAATAAGGTAAAAGGTAAAATAAAGATATGGCCGAGTAGATAATCATTAAGCCTAACCATAGAGCGGAGCATACAAAAGACTAAATTATAAGTTGGATAGGAGAACTAAAGTTTAGAAAGTTGTCTCATGATGCCAAAGTATTGTTTGAATGAATAGTAAAAATAAAACACCTCTAATAAACTCTAATTTACATTACATTTTAACATTAAACCCCTACATAAACCATATTTTAAAACCCTAATAAAGTATGAACTAATAGTTTACTTTATCAATAAAATACTCATTCAAACTACTGAAAGGGTTTTGGGGTTTTGATTGTACCTATACAGTTATTACTCTTTAATAAATATGATTTATAAAATATTAAGCATGAAGTATTAGACTTCATTCAAAACCCCAAAACCCCTTAATGAGGTTTATAAGTGCTTTGATTAGTAGGGAATTTGTTAGGGGATGGGGTTATTAATAGGTTTTAATGTGAAATTTATAGTAAATGTATTTAATTAAATCACTCAAAATGCACTTTTGGATCATGTGGGAGAGGTCTGAAGTTTATCTTACTTAACCACAACTCTATCTGCTCTATTGATATGTCTGATCTTGAGTTTGGTTTTATTATTATTGACTCTGCCATTTGTTTCATTGATTGAGATACTCTTGTTTTGTCAATAAATTGCTTTATTCTTTGTCTAGCATCCTTCTCGCATCATGTAGAGTAGTATTCATTGCGAGGCATATCGCACTCTATTATTATTGCTGCTAAACTCCACATATCCCACTATAAGTCTCCATCTCACCAGTCTTCTCTTTCTGGATAATAGCCTGGAGTTCCCATTACACTTCCAAGCCTTGATACTTCCACTCTTAAGGCTCTGTTGAAATCAATAATTGTTACTTTTGCTGGTGAAAAGTTCAACATAATATTCTCAGGCTAGAGATCTCTGTGAACAAAGCCTAACTTATGAAGCTATTTGATACCTTGTATAGCTTAGGTTGATATTAATGCAAGCTATCTATGATTTCTTTGATCAGTTATGAAATCTCTGAGTGTCATTTCAAAGAGTGGTAGTCTGAAAGCTACATGATCTTTGGCTAGGAGAACAGCATCTAGCTTTATTAAGTATTTGCACTCTTTAAACCTAGCCTGAGTGAGTACTTAATATTCATTAGTAAACTCCATTTAATATTTATCATCACTAAGGAGATAGTTGAAAGGATATACCTTGTAAGCATACTGATGATCCTTAATAACTTTCTTGTCATAGGAGTCCTCTAGAATTAGGTAGCTTTAGAGAGAAGTATCTAAATCAATCTATGCTAGTACTGGAATTTTCTTGTATTATATTTTAATCATGATTTTAGTGACCTCTGATGCTAAGAGGTTGCGTGCAATCCTCACATACTCTGATTCGCTTGCCTGTTAAAGCTCAGCAACTTAAAGAGCTCCCTTGCTTTTCTTTATTGAGCAACTTCAGTTGAGTGTCTTAATCTTCAACTTCCATTTCTTCTTGTGGGCTTTTAAAAGATGCTTCATTAAGTCTCTTGTTGAGAGGACTGCTTATGGCACTCAAAGCAATCATATTTTCCATCAACTTTGTCATGCTTTAAGTATACAGTAGGCTTAGCTTCCTTATGGACCTTCATATGCCTGTACCAGCTAGATTTATGAGCAAAATCTCTCTCACACAGCTCACAAAAGTATACTTCTATTTCTTAAGTTTGTTAGGAATTTCAATAATACCTTTCTCCTCCTCTTTGTCTCACACACACTTGTTTGCCATTTATTTTCTATTATCAATTTCTATTTTAATAATAGAGACCTCAAGTGATAGCTCTGGTAGTTCTTTATGAGAGTTCATCTCGCAGCTATCACACTTTTTATTGCTGACAAAGGTAAGTCTCATTTAGTTTGATGGAAGTGCTGTTATTCTTAAAATTGTTAGCGCTCATATTTAAATTTGAATTTAAAATTATAAAACTGCCTCTATAACTGAGAGCTTATATGAGAGGTTTGCGGGCATACAAGTTTCAAGGGAAGTTTTTAGAGTGTTAGAGGAGAATAATGAGCAGTAAGAGACGATCCAGCTCTTTTTATGTGCGATAAAGTAACCATTATTTCTATAAATAATAAGTTTATTACAGTACGTACCGATTTAGGAGGTGCACCTAATTAAGTACGTACTGCTTTAGGAGGTATTTTTTTATTTTATGATTAAAGTTAGGGTGCTTCTAATTAAGTACTAGCATTAATTAATGCTCCTAATTAAGTACTAGCATTTTAGGAGCTGCTCCTAATTAAGTACGTACCAATTATTAAAAATATGGAACTATAACAGTAGAAATTGATATCAATCTCTCAAGTTTGAAACCAGTTCTCAAAACCTTCTCCACATCCTTCTAAGAGATTGACCTCCTATAGGATGCCCATATTTAATAGTAAGTTTTACAGAGCTTTATAATTGAAATCAATAAAGTTAAATTATGATATCATTTCTTAGATCTGTAAACAAGATGGAGTCAATGAATGATGCAATGAAAAGAGTGCAAGCACAAGAATTGATTCAAAGATTTAGAAGCAAGGAGGATTTTCACCGCTACCTGGTGCAGCAAGGTAATGAACTTTTAGTAACTCATTCTGATTATACAGTTGGTTTGTTCTTGCCAACGATGGAAGGTACCAAAATTTCATTTCTAAGGGCGATACTCTACGAAGAGAAGAAAGCATTCAAAACATAAGATGTAAAGCTTGCAGAGATTCAAAACCCCAAAACCCCTTAGTGAGGTTTATAAGTGCTTTGATTTGTAGGGTATAGTTGGGTTCTTATTGGAGTTAGTAGAGAAATTAGGCCAATTTGCAAAATGAGAAATAGAAATTAGCGAAATTTAGGGTCTATTTATGATGAGTAATATTTAATTTACTGCTTAAGCTTAGGTATGGTACGTGTATTAATATAGAATAAGCCAAACCTGTACTAAATTATGCAGCAATAGCAAAGTTATTACGCAAGAGTGCCTCAACTATTAGGTATCCCTGCTTGTTAGCTGTTTAGCATTTTAATTCTGGTACTTGAAAGCATCCTGCAAGAAAATAAAAGTTCTCACAGCACCATATTGACTACCTCTGTAACTCTAAGATTTTAAAGTATTGGACACACTTTACACTAGACTAGCGAGCTGTGATGTTTTATCGCAGGTTTGCTGACATGCGTATCTCTCCTTAAACATTAGCCAACATTTATAGAAGAAATGGTATTACTTTCAAGACTGTCAACAGAGTGAAGAGAGTGATTTATTTTACAGTGCCATTTTATAGTAATAATTTAAACTATATATATGATTAAATGCAGAGAGCTATTGATAATAACATCAAGTTCATAAACGCTGATGAAGCTGTGTTTACCTTCAACACCTTTATTAATAACTCTTGGTATAAGAAGTATGATAATATAGAAGTCTACGATTAGAAAGTAAAGGTTGTAACCCATGCAATTTTAGCAGGTATTAGTGAAGACTCTGGCTTAGAAAGTTATGTTATTCATCCTCGCTCTATTAAGAGAGAATAGTACATAGAGTTCCTACATAAGTTGAGAGATAAATACAATGATTAGGAGATCATCCTGTTTGTTGACAACCTCTCAGTTATAAGACTAAGGAGTCTAAGAAAGCTTATGAAGAGTTAAACATTACTCCTGTATAAAATGTTCCTTACAGCCCTTAATTTAATGGAATTGAATTCTACTGGAGTTAAATAAAGACCCACTACAAGAAACTGCTGCTATATCACCTAATGCATGACTTGCCTATTGATACAGTAGACTTTATTCTGAGTAGCTGCAAGGGATTAAGCATAGATAAGACAACAGTTTTTGCGAGAGAAGGAAGAATGAATGTTTATAAATAAGTTTTAGATTTAAATGAATTCACATATTAAACTAACCCATAAAGGGGTTTGGCTTTTCTTTCTTCTCCTCTTCTTATGGCTTG